>CM052132.1:3861532-3904545 GCA_028454255.1 Halictus ligatus | reverse complement strand
GCAGCTTTATGCCGCAATTGCGTGTATCGTTACGTATTTAACATTATCACTTCAAATTCTTCAGTTTGTTGCTATTCAAGGCGTATTTCTGTAGGATTTTGTCACGGATATATGTTGATTCAATTGTACGCTCACCACGGTAAAATTTCAATAAAAACAAATACATTTTTGTAATTTATATCGTGCCACGAATTAAAACAATTCCTACATCATTAAACGCCTTTGGGTTTAATAAATTACCAGAAGTCCAAGCGTGGTGCAAGCAAATACACGGAAAGCACGTTACGTTGAGTACGTGGAAAGTATTTCGATTGAAAAGAGAATTCCAAATGAAACATTACGATAGACATTTAACGAACAAACTGTTTTTAACAAACAGTCCAGAGAACCTTGCGAACGATCCAATACATATTGTCCGTTTTGCGAAGAGTTCGTGTTTAGCGGTCCGCGCAACGATCGACTGATCTGATTTACACCGAGCATTGATCCTTTCGACGATCGCTCGAGTCAGCCCGGCTCGCTGACACGCGTCCGTGCCTCGATCGGAATCGGAATTTAATCGAGACACGTCGATGAGATCGATCAAGATTTGAAGCAGCCTTTATATTCATTCAGCGCCGGGGAACGGTCATCGATCTTCCTATTGATCGTTTCAATCGTTATCCCCCGCATCGAGAGCAGCCCATTGTCCGGAGCGTGCCTCGAATATTTGATATCGGAAAGGATGAATCGGTTGAAATGCACCTGCGAACTTTTCTGTCGGACTCCGCGCGCAAAAGCTTCCTGTCCGCGACACGTGACGCGATGAATAATACAATGATAACGAAACAATGTTTCGTCGACGAAGTTCAGGCTAATTCACTGCCATCGTTCACTTCGTTAAAAGCCTCCATATTATATTTAACGTACTCGTATTGTAACACGTGAAAACTGGTTAAGAACGGAAGAATGACAGCATGATTAAAATTAACGGAATTCCATTACCCTTTTATTTGAAACTCGATTAGACACCTATTAAGGTAGACTAATCTCCATTTAATGTCAGTTTCTGAAAATTACATTAACCCTTAGCACTCGAATATTTTTTACATTATTAAATTTGTTTGTATTTAATGAATTAGTAAACATTTCAGTACTCTACGAGTAAATTGCACCATTTTCGTCTGTATAGTATGAAAAAATATATATAGAAGGAAAATAGTCTAGGTCGGAAGATTTTTTTTGGAGCTAAAATGGCTCCGAGTGCAAAGGGTTAAATTAATTTAATTCTCTTCGCTTAGAATATGCATTATTCGAAGTTATTATTAGTATCCTTCTGTGATATATGAACAGAAATATTGTTCTAGAAAAATTTGATGTTCCCCGAATGTAATGTAATAATTTTATACATGTAACGACGTACGCAAAATTAACTTCATCTTCTCTGCGTGAAACACAAAATGGGCGCCGGTAGTGAGCGTGTTACGCAAAAACTTCAAACTTTCTATCGCAGGTCTCGCGAGTAGCAATAAATTTGCCGAATCATTGGGAGTTGCAAAAAACGACAAGAAATGAAATTCTTGCGAACGAGTTGCAGCAACATTATTGCCCAGAGTAATACTACTGCAAATAAAGTGTGGAAATGTGAAAACTGTTTGGCTAACGAGCCAAACATCTCTTTACCTATTCAACGATAGGTGGAATTTTGTATATTGCGCCGCGTTTCCATTTCCACGCGGGCATTCTCAAAGGAGGCAAACGCAATTACCAGGAAATTTAATTGGTCTTCGGTGGATGCGTGTAATTACGTCGGGGGCCTCTTCCAGGCGGACATTACGAAATCCACCACGGGACAGGCCGCGATATCCCTTCTCTATGTTACTTTAAAATTTCACTTCTTGTCGTTTTACGCGGATACTGACGAAGTTATGAACACCAAACACGATGCGCTTGTATACTTTTTACCGCTTTCTTTTTAACAGTACTAACACGACGCCGAATATGAAAGTTGCTCGAGCCGCACAGCAATTTCCGTTTTCAGACACTTCGATAGTCCCAGGTCTGTTCGAATTGTTTCTCGCAAAGAATAACTTTTTGTTTTAGAGATTTTACAGGTTTCCTCCTAAGATGAGTTACATTAGTAAATGTAACACGAGAACTACCCGGCCAGTAAAAATGACCGGTTCCTAATTTTTTCTTTTACAATTACTGAAATTCTAAACATGTTTTCATCGGAAAATTTTTAACGAACCTCCTCTTCATTGAAGAACATGTTAGAATAAAAATGGTATTAGGTTTGAATAGATGTAGTCTTGTTATCATCACTTGTATTTATTACTCGGTAGTAATCTAGGTACTCTAGGGTTAAAACTATCATTTACTTTTGTGTTAATACTACTTAGAATATGAACTTCATTTTGGTGTACACAATGTGTGTTTCAATTATGCACTTTTCAATATAAACTTCGAATAGTTAGTTAAAGTAAATATTTCGTAGCTCGTTAATAGTCGTAATTGGTAAATATTTCGAGAAATTGAAAATTTCACTAAATCTTTGTCAAAGATTTACTTTTACAGTGCCTATTTATAATTAATGGCTCGAAAGCTTCGTCACAGCATCTGGAAAGCACATTTTTGTCAAAGTTATTTGATATTCGTGTCAAGCAATCATTTCGGTCAAACGATCCAAATTCTAGTAATTTCATTTCCATTGAACATTACAGCATGCTAGATTGCTTTTATCGCTTGCAAAAGAAGTTCGAGCCAAGGGTGGTTTCGCTACACGATGTTACATAATCCTCTTTCACGCATTAGTTTCGATCAACGGAGAATTATTGGTTGCAACGTTGCGCGTTAACGATGGTTTCCGTTAATAGGCGTTGCCATGGAAATGCAGAAGGCGACAGTTTAATCGAGTTCATTGTTAGATCATGCGGAAGGCCTCCTCTCGCAATAATACGTTCGGCGACGACGGAACGCTAACAAGTTTCATAATGAGATTCTAATACAAATAACAGTGACAACAACAGATCCGTTCGGCCGATACGGAATTTGAATAATACATAGAACCGGTTTCGGTGACAGTGTTCCTCGGCTGCCGCGTATTAAAATAGCACGGAAAATGTAGCGCACGGGGGAAAGGCTATTTTTACAATATTATCAGAAGGCGTGTTTGTTATAAATAAATACGGATAAACTAGTTTTACGAATTTGTGAAACGCGAAGGATATTTCTGATCAACTCCAGGGAACTCTTTCGTCTCTCGAACTACTGGAATTATGTTAAATTTCGTATTTGCTACTTGCACTTGTTTCTTCTTAGCTGACAGAAATGTCAGGCGATGAAAAATCCCGAATTCTTTGTTCTGTAAATTGTCATTGTTGGAGTTTTTAGGGAAGATTCGAAACGAACATTTGGTATACTTAATGTTTAATTTAAAAGCCAAAAGTTACTTCATACAAATAAATTAGTCATCATCTAGGTCAGTCACAGAAACAAAGTAGAAACATTTAAAAATGTTGCCGAACTAACTAAAATAATTTAATGGGACTCTCTTACATCTCAAGCATTTCTGTGCACTATCTTGCGATGCTGTGTTGTACTATAATTGCAAAAATCAACTTTCCTTAACCTTTTCAGAACATTTGGATTATTTAAATTGTACAGCTAAAGGTATCGGAAAAAATTGACACACAATTTTAAGCCCTAGAATGATATTTGGCAATCCGAGTAGACACTGTCACTTAAGAGTTAAGATCAGTAAAATCAACAACGATGAAAGAGACACAGTGATTTCTTTATATACGTCGCCAAGGCCTGGATAATAAACGTAATTATCCCCACTACCGCGGGGTGTACCCCGCGAGGGGTCACGAAGCTGAGGGTTTGTCACCTGGACGATATACGACGCTGGCAAGATCCGTGTTGTTGACATATATCGAGAATTCACTGTAATCACCGCGAAGAACCTCAACTCTACAGTATCGACTTTACCAACTAAATTAATTCGGTGGCGCCTTATCAGACTAGTTCACCGACCCGTTAACGGTACAATAAATTATCCAGCATCCTCCAGAGTCTCCTCAGAGCTAACGTGACCTTCGATTTAGCAAACAGTTTCTCGCGTCGGCAAGAATTTCGCGGGCTGTATGTATTCCATGAAACGTCGAAAAGTTTCGAGTTAGCCCGCGTGTCAATTATACCGACTCGATCTCATCTCGTGGGGGAGGGTGCACCTACTCGCATACGTGTGTCGTATTATTTATAGAAGTCCGAGCCAGGGAGTCTGATAGGCAATCAAGGCAGGGCGCGTGTGCTGCATTCCGCGGCTGAGTCACCCAGTCGTACATAAACCAGTCCTCTGGTTGCGGCGACGCGACGCGACGCGACGATACGTCGCAATAATGACAAAGCCCCCCGCCATTGTTTACGTCTATCGGCGGATCATCCGCGAGCCCTCTCACCTGGCGGATCCGCCACCGATACACGACCGTACCACCGATCAGATATACCCGATGCCGGACAAATACCGAGATTTATCGTGAGAACTGTCCGACGCGCGTCCACGTCCTGGTACCACCCTTTGGATGTTCCTACCGACGACCAGCCACTCTCGCCAACGTGACGGGGTTGTTTCGATTAACCTTTCACCCCTACCCCAACCGCTCGACGATGCAACGTCGTGCTTACATTCTGTATATTTTGGAGGCACGAACGCTGCGGAGTCGCCTTCAACCTTGACGTCTGTGAAATCATTAGATGAGCCAGGCAACGAAATGTCTTCTGACATTATGGGTCGTTTAGGGCTAGGAAGAAATTTCTTTGCTTAATGTCTTCCTTTTTTTATTTTTATCGGGAAACATTTCTACATCAAATTGCAGACTTCAATAAGTATCGCAGAATGTTCTCAGATTTTTCACAGCCTGGAATAGTAAACATTTAGCAATGCCGACCGTCTTGGTAAAAAGTAATATTACCGGCGGATAGTTATGTAGGGTTACGAATGAGACAGTATATTAGAGTGATTGTTTAGAGTGACTGTGGACGCGATATTGTGGCGCCGACGTGTTTGGGTCTAGAATGAAAGAAAGTCTGTCTGGGCCGAAGTGTGAAAGAAGAGTGTTTGGGCCTCGGTGACAAGAGTGAAGTGGCTAGGGGCGCCGAGAAACGATAAAGAGAGAATGAGAGTGCGAGAGAGGAAGAATGAGAGAGGGCGTTATTATAAAAGGGATGAATGCGAAGAATGTCAGTTAGTTGTTAGTTGAGAGTCAGAGAGTCGGCAGTTGGGAGTCGGTAGAGAGAGAGAGAGTCGGTAGAGAGTCAGTTAGTAGAGCGAGTTGTGGTTGTTGTTGTTATTGTTATTAAATAAAGTGTTTTATTGAGACCGATCTCCTTAAGATCATTCCACCCGTTACGCCGCACCCTATACGTAGGAGTTCCATAAAATATTCCTACAGTTAAAAATTTTAAATTTGATATTGGCTATAACGCAAGCTCAGTGAGTTCGGCCCGGAAGCTTTTAACCATAAGGCACCTATGCAATGCACATCATAGGGGGAACATTAGCGTTTGGAGCTAGGAAAAAATTTCTTCCTTTTTTATTTTTATCAGGAAACATTTCTACATTAAATTTCAGACTTCAATAAGTATCGCAGAATGTTCTCAGATTTTTCACAGCCTGGAATAGTAAACATTTAGCAATGCCGACCGTCTTAGTAAAAAGTAATATTACTATATTATTATTTTTAATTTGATATTGACTATAACGCAAGCTCAGTGATTTCGGCCCGGCAACTTTTAACCATACGGCCACAATGCACACCATAGATGGAACATTAGCGTTTCTGGAAGTATAAATCTTCGAAGGTTGACCCATCCCTACCCGGACGCAACGAAAGGCTCGCAACGTGCGCATCGGCTGCGTGTTGTGTCTCATAACGGTGGCGCTTGTACCTCGGATCGCGTGTGACAAAATTGACGTTAATTAGCGGCGCAGGTATCCCCGACTGTCCGGAGGAAAACCGATCACGTAGAACGCGTGAATATTTGCTCGTCAGATTTCTCACGTGTCCGCCGCGAAATTTGTCTGGATTGCGTAGGATTCATTCGAATCAAAGTTTGCCGGGGTACAAGGTTCCGCAATTAACAGGACAACCGTTAATTAACACATTCGTTGCTTCGTGGGATAATGTTGACCTCTATCAGAAGCGAGCATATTTTATTGATCGTGCGACTTCGTTTCTTGCTTTGACGGTAATTGAGGAAGATGCATGCGCGTACTTCGCGTTCCCGCTTGTCTCATATTTTTGGTGTAAAATTACGTGCGTGGTATGCGTATGTATTGGGCGCGCAAATTAATAGTCATCGCGATTAATTGAAATTTTTATACTGTCTTCGTTAGCTGCCAGTACGATGGAACAGTGATCAGGTTGTCAGGTTGATTCCTAATGGAATCGTTGTAATTTCAATAATCACAAGATGGAAAAATCCGGTCATACGACCCGGTTGCGGTACAATCCAGCCGATCGACTCATAATCTTTCGTAGTTGCGGCGATGATGGCGAACAATTCAGAAAACACAGGAATCAATCGAAACCAATCAAGACTCCATTCGAGAAGCGTACGTGTTGGCAGCCGATAAAAGTTTCGGGTCCCGCAAGAAACGCGGTAACGAGCCCGATTGCATCGCCAGGAAATTGAGGTCCATTAACCTTTCGCGTCCTAATGTCACAGTAACGGTGGCGGGACAAAGCGAGAAACCGTGGACGAGAGAAGGACAGGTCTCGCGAAAGAAAAGGAAAAGCGGGACACGGACGGTCGTGCAATTAGAAATGTTCACACCTCCGGCTCTTCCCGTTGCGTACAGATAAAATGCAAACATTTAATGGTTCCCGATGGCCGGCCTCGCGCAGCTGACAACGGAGAACGTGTGGGTCGAAGAGTATTTTAATGACTCGCGAGCTACACGGACGTAATTTACGTCTTATTGTGCCAGTTCCTGGCCCCGGACCGTGTATATTTATCGAGTAATGGTCGGGCGCTCGATATTTCACTTCCGCGGAAACGGCTAAATAGACGATCCGGCCCCGAGGGCCGCCTCTAATGGAACCTTTTGCTCCTTTTCGAGGTTCTCGCCCGCCGGCAAGTTTATTCTGTCAGTCCGCGGCCTGTAATTTGCGCGTTCCTTCTGCGTGTCGAAGCCAAACGATTTCCACGTTCCTCTGTCTGAAATTTCCAACGCCCTCGTGTAATGCGCAGCTTTTCTTGTTTTCATTTTGCTCGTCCCGTCTCGTTTAACTACGCTCGCCCGAGCCCCGTGTGTTCTTCGTCTTCAGCCTCCCACAAAGTCTTCGTCTCCTCTATTTGGCTTTTCTCCCAATCACTTTTCTGAAGGGGCGAATTGTCTTCGGTTATTTAACGAGACTTCGGACGGAATACGGACGACGTTACAAGCCTGATTCGAGCGGAAAATGTCCAGACGTTTAGTATGCATTCATTTTAGATTGATAAAAGAGTTCATACAGTTACTGATCTAAATGACTTGGTCATACGTCTGTCAAATGTATTAATAGTCCTGTAAGGATATGTGCACCTTTCGCAATTAAATTTATTTTTATTTCAATATTTATTTCAATAAGTTTATTTCAATAACCCCGCAGTTATATTTGACTAGATGCAACGTATTCTCTTACGAATTCTGAACAAAAAGGTTAAACTTTTCCTGAAGAAACTAGAAATTTTTACCTTTTTTAATGTAATCTTGTAGATTTTGGCGAGAAAGTGCCGAAAATACAAGTTTTAATGTTAGGAATTTACTGGTTTTAGGGTTAGGCGTCTTTAAAGTTGAGCGATTTTAAACGTTTGTGACAAGTATGGGCGCCGCCATGTTGATATGTTCTCAGCGTTGAGCGTCGTGTGACGAACGGAGCCGCTAGATGGCAGTACAAGCACAGCCACTGTAGTACCCTACTCTGAGTACATACCAATATGGCGGCGCCCTTACCCGTCGAAATCGCTGAAAATCGCACATCTTCACACGCGCATAATCTTTGAACTACTGATCTCCTAGGACCGAAACTTGGATTTTCGGCATTTTCTCGACAAAATCGACAGGATCACGGACAGAATGTTAAAAATCTCTGGCTTCCTGAAATAAAGCTTAACCCCCAAAAATATTCACAGAGAAATTAGAATATCTCCGAATCTAATATGTTGTAATTCTATGCAGTGGCGTAGAACGGAATTAATTTGACTTGATTTACTTGTTGATTAAATTGTTGACACGGCAAACACGTTTCCATACTCGCGAATGCTTTACCGACCGTGGCGAAAGGTTTACGGAAAAGGCTCGCGGCTCAAGGACTACACAAGCCTAACGCAAAAATAGAAACAAGTGCGCCAATGGTTCCAAGGCAGTATCGCACCGGTTGCTTCAGATTATTTAGCCTTTCCGCGAAGATACTTTACGCTGGAGCCGAGGCGGTTATCGGCGCGATCTCGGCGGCCGTAGTAAAACGCTTATCCCCGGCCGTTCGATACCCGAAATAAATGGCCGCGTATGATTCAGTATTTCGCGCGGCCCGATAAACGACGGCCGCGATTTCAATGCGCATATCTGTCGATGCGAGAGAGAGGGAGAGACAGAGAGAACCAGTACCGAGAGATGTAAACATCGAGCGCGTCGGTGTACAGGGTGTCACAAAATTATATCTCACGGCCACCATAGCGTGATTCTACACCTACAGTTTGGTGGAAATTCAGGTAAAAAACCCCCCGCAAAATTGACCTTGAAAAATTTTTTGTTCAATCGTGTTCTACTGGTCCTAAGGATCAACTTTGATTTCCTGCATGCAAAACGGAGTCTTCGGACACTTCGGAACTGTATTTCAACGCGAACCCGCGATAACGTGTTCGGGCCAGTGGGAGGTCTCGTCCGATGCTGTAAAGATTGTCTGCTGGACAGACGGGTTGTTCACTTTATTTATTTAACGTTGCATTGTGCGGCGTTCTAGACGACACCCCGCGTTATATTTAGACTGGCCCAAGGTTGCATGATTTCATGCCGAAGTTATTTGCATCTTGGACTGATCCTTTTGCTCTCGGCGCTCCCCGAGATCGCCTTTCGATCAATAATAATCCGTTGCTGCGAGTGCGAAAATGCGACCGTGCGGTTACACTTTATTTTGTAGTGGCTAGCTGGCCGCCGGAAGTGAAATCTTCGGCGCACCAGCACCAAGAAGGACTTATGGTTTGCACAGTATAAGACGCTGTTTGTGAGAAAACGTCTTTAACGATTTTGGCCACTTCGCGGGGAAAAATGTGTCCTCGTAGTTCCTAGCGGGGAACTTAATAGCGCAAGTGGACGCCATAAATTTTGGGTAGTTGAACGGTCTCCAGCTTAGAGTGTCCTGAGCTTAGAGTGCCCTACAAAACCCTGATTTGGAACATCATTCGAAGGCATCCGCCTTCCGACAACCCGGTTCCTTCAATTTTATTGGTCTGTGAAACGATGTTAGCTGTGTAGCACAAGTGTTACGCAACATTGTTATTTTGCACAGCCTGGCAATCACTTTTTCCGGAGGATTTTCGTCGACGATTTCCGCTCGGTGCAATCTCGGCGCGAAATAAAGAAAACCGGCCCGCCATTCGCCGAGGATAGTCCCACGATCAAATTCGTCCGAGCGTGGAGGCTCGCGTGTTCGATTCCGAATTACGATTCACGTTCCCGGCGCGGAGGTGAGCTGAAAAGAGAGAACGGCGAGTGCATTAAAAGCTAAGAGAACGCGAGGAACCGGGGAATCGAGCTTCCAATCTCGTTGGATTCTCGTGAGAGGTCCGAACAGAGGAGAGACGTCCCGGCTAAGCCGAATGGTTTCTCGCACGATCCGCCAAGATTCTTTTAGCCCCGCGCTTAGACTCGACCGGAGCGGAACCGGCGCGACGGCGAATAAGAAAAAAGAACGGACCGGAGGCCCTCCACGGGAATTTCAGATTCACCGATACCGGGCCTCGTGCTCGGAGAAGCTTCCTCGCGGTGACCCCTCGTGATCCGCTCGAGAAATGGCTTACGATTTCTTCGCGATCGTTCGGATACTCCGAAACCGTTTCGTCAAATCAATCCTCGCCTCGCAAAGCGGATGTACCAAGTCTCCTCTCGCAGTCGTGATGGAACTGCAAGCCGAGATGCACCGTCAAGTATAGAAACTATAGAATAAAACTTTTGCGTAAACGGTTTTGATGTGGAGAATTAAACAATTCACAATCCTGTGCGCTATCAAGCAGAATATGCTCGTGAATTTTTTTCGAAATATTTTGTTCAGCAGTAAAGAAGGAATAATTCTACTCACAAAAATTCTAACAATTACTTTTATGAAGATGGGATGCCAAATAGCGACGACGTCGCTGCAACACCTTATCCTTATCCCTTGCACGAAGGAATTGAGAGAAACTCCCGTTAACCGGACTGCGAATCAAGAATCAGCCCTTGATCACCGTGCTCGGTGATAATCAATGATCGCGAAGATGAATCACGACGGTGGATCGAGAAAGGTCCTGTCACCGAGATGATTCGTCACGGTCTCTCCGGCCGCGGAATCGTTAAGGTCCAGCTTTCCCAGGTGGCCTTGATCCGCCCCAGTGTGCGGGCCGTGTGCGTGTGCCATGGTGTGCCGCACACAACGCTAGATCGTACAAGGTTGCAAGAGTTCGGGAGGCGCTGATTTATGGCTCGATAATGCAAAGATGGGGCTTATCAGTGGTCAAAAGCGCTAGATAAAGGATAAATTTAGTGCGCTCGCTACCGGGCAGGACCTACTTTTTGCGTTATCAAGCAACATTTTGCATTATTCCGTCGCATGATGCCTGTCAGAGAGGCGATCTGAGCGCGCTTGGCCGAAGCGACGACAGCGCCGTTGTTTACGTTGTCGGCCACGCGTGCTCGGATTGCCTCTCCGACAGGCATCATGCGACCGAATAATGCAAAATGTTGCTCGACAACGCAAAAGTAGGACCTGCCTGGTAGCGAGCGCGCTAGATTGATCTTTTATCTAACGCTTTTCACCCTCGAAAAGCCCCATCTTTGCATTATCGAACAATGATTTGTCGCCTCCCGAACCCTTGCAACCATGTACGATCTAGACAAGGCACACGCACACTGGGGCGGATCAAGGCCACCTGGGAAAGCTGAACCTTAAGGATCAATCCCATTTCCGCTGGCGAAGGAGCGTCGACGGGTCTCTCGGCTCGTTCTCCGTTCGGCGAACGGGCCCGATGCCCATTGGTGACACTGTTCGTGGTCTCCGGTAAAGGTCACTCCGGGCACAGAACATTTCTGCTAAGCAGATATAACAACGTAGATAAGCGTGAACCGCGAATGATTTACGGCGGGATCCCGCGGGCCCGCGTATTCCTCCTCGTTAAGATCGAACTCGGAACGTGTCAGAGGATTTATCCGACCGCGGAGCGCCGTTTCCGGGCTTCGTGTCGCTGTTGTTGCACGCAGTGCACACGTCAAAAGCAAAGGTGAGCGAGCCACTTTCTCTCCTTAGTCGCCCGTTCCGTTCGAATCACGGCCCGGGAACGATTTCTGGAAATCTTAATCAACCGAGGGCCCTCTGACAACCGACAATGTTGCGGGACCTGTTTAAACAACCGTTGCAAGCCGTCCTCCATCTTCGCGAGTGCACACGGCTCACGTGAACTTTATGCAATTCGATGCCTCCATGAATTCAGCCGAATTTCCTTGGAGTTGGAGATCGTTCGATTTGTCTGTTTGATTTAACACCACAAACGGTCAATCATCGTGTAATCAAATAATCGTAATATCATTCTATCGCGGCTTGCATAACAGAAACGCAACAGTTTTCGATAATATGTTTCATAGAACGTTTGTCGAACTCCACATTACCCGATGATTAATTTCGTTCACTTGATTATCGCTTTAATTGTAAAATCAGTGTTCAAAACAAGTAGATATAGCATGCAATGGTCGAGCATAGTAGCTAAGCGATATTCAAACGATTCAGATCTTCCGGATTAATATAAAACAGGATACGAATAGAAAAATTGTTGGGTACGGTATTCAGGAAATTATTGTGCTCACTAATGCTACAGCGAACAACCCTAATATAATTCATTTTCTCCGGTTTCTGGGAACACAACAAACACGGTCACGCGAGAATCACGTGCCGTTAGATCGTGTTTCGATTCTCTAATTAACAGCTTGCGACCGTGCATTGTCGTGAAATAAAATGGCGGCTTCGAATGACTCTCCCCTATGTTTAACGAGAATAGTCGACCTCTGGTCATTAATTAGCGTTTCACGTGGGTCTCCGGTCGTTTTTTTTATTCCCGGCGAAGTCATGCTAGCATTGTATCCAGAGCTCTGTTTATTGGTAAATAATGGGCTCCGCGACAATTCTGTTGTTGCCAAAACATTGTATATAAATGCAATTTGCAGCTTCGTATTTCAATTTTTAAAACGTGGTAATGTCATAAAATGGAGAAGTTATTCGCTAGTTGTTACGAATATGGTTTATCAACATTTCATCTACAAATGATAAATTGTACAATTAATTTAAACTACGTCTTCCAAAGTAAGATTTCTCAGAGCCATGAATTGAAGTTACTTTCTGCTGACTTCAAGCATCGCTCACGAGAAGACAAAGGGAAATGTCGGGAAGTAAGTTGACTCAAACAAATTTTTTATTTTTAATACAAATTCATGAGTACGCGGTATTCTAAAAATATTTTACAATCAGCCAGGTATATTAATACAATTAATAAGTAATTATAGTCATGAATTTGTATTAAAAATAAAAAATTCGTTTGCGTCAACTTATTTTCCGACTGGCGAAAATTCGACAAGAATTTTAGAAATTTGTAATTCATACACTTTCCGCGATACTTTAGTGGCACTAGCCATGTTTACTGTAAACAGAAGCAGAAGACCAGGAAAGTCAAGTGCAAACCATATTAACAAAACAAAAAACAAAAACAGCATCGCGTACTCAGAATTCGATCGCGTCAACTCAAATACCGACCGGCGAAAATTTGACAAGAATTTTATAAATTTGTAATTTCTACTCTTTCCGCGATACTTTCGTTTTGAAACTGTACAATTGACTGTGGCACTACACATGTTTACTGTAAACAGAAGCGGAAGACCAGGAAAGTCAAGTGCAAACCATATTAACAAAACAAAAAACAAAAACAGCATCGCGTACTCAGAATTCGATCGCGTCAACTCAAATACCGACCGGCGAAAATTTGACAAGAATTTTATAAATTTGTAATTTCTACTCTTTCCGCGATACTTTCGTTTTGAAACTGTACAATTGACTGTGGCACTAGCCATGTTTACTGTAAACAGAAGCGGAAGACCAGGAAAGTCAAGTGCAAACCATATTAACAAAAAAAAAAAAAAACAAAAACAGCATCGCGTCAATTTAAATACCGACGCGACCGTATGCTAGGAAAATCGATTTTTGATAGATCGTTTCGTTCCGCTGTGCGACGCAGGAATCCCCGGTGGAGTGCGCAGCGTGCTTGAATTCGAGAGATCGCGCGGCTGAGTAAATCTTCGCTGTTGTTCCTCGTGCTCGGCGTTCATGCGTGTACGTACATAGATACACACGTCCGATGCGTATCGAGGCAGATGCACCGGCAGATAGGCCGGATGCACGCGCGCGGAGAGTAAATGCAGTGGGAGGCGAGACGCCGATAAAAGTGTATCGCGATCGCGAGGAGGTCGAAGAGGACAACGCCCACGCGGGGTCTGCTTTCCATTTTTCGTGTCGAGTGTCTCTCGATCGGCGCTCGGGCGACACGTTCGTTTCTGGCAGGCTTGACACCCTCCTTTCTCGTTCGTCACTCCGTTCCCGGCCAGTTCCTCGTTTTACCGGCCATCGACGTCCCCTCGCAGCCGTAAAAGATACGATCATCGACTGGACACGCGAGAAAATTAACTGGCCGAGTCGATACACCGAATCGATTCAAACTTGCTCGCACGGAGATATAGATGATGATAGAAACTGTGTCTTTGTAAATCAACGGCGAACCTCTACGCAAAATAGACATTTTCCACATCCATTACAAGGTACTGAAGCCGAGTACAATTTCCTTTCTAACATTAATACTTTGAACAAGCTAAGAATAATATACCGATTCTCTGAAATGCTTGTTATCTTCCTACAGTTTTATTTTCATTCTTCCCGTGAATGATCTAGTAGATGGAGCTTCCTAATGGGGATTAGGCGGAGCTAGTAGCCTAATCCTCGCGTTGTTCGGTTCGTAGATCCTCGGCAACTTCGATCTCTGTAACGACTGCACGTATCTGTATGCTTCATCAATTTTTCAGTCCACTTAATACATTAAAGTTAAAAATTATCTCGACTGAGAGTAGAGCTTAAAAGCGGGAGTCGTAGTAATACGGTTTATCGTTTTATAACTTTCTTAAGTCTAAATTTTGTTACGATTACACAAAATATCTTATACAAAATACTTTCGTCAAGATCCCCCGCCTTTAATGTGTTCAGTAATATTCTTCTTCTATTTTTTAAACCTCGAAACATGGATGGTTCGGAAATGTTCACGCTTGATTCAAGACAAGAGGAAACATACAGGAGTCACAAAAGTTCGCGGTCTAATTACAGTTGTTCAACACTCGTGGTTGTCGCTGTAAGTTTGACAATTAACCAATTTCGAGAAGAATAAACAGATACCAGAATTGGAACATGCAGAATGTTCCACGGTTCCCAATTCCCCATTTTCCGATTACCAAACGGAAACAGGTGGCATTTCGAGCATCGGAGGAACCATTCCTGAAATTGTTTTCGCGAGTGCACTCGTCGCTGGCGTCGTTCCGAAGCGTCCCAAGGGGAATGCTTCGAAGGTGTCGAAAGTGATACTCGTCAATGAGGTGCGTCGAAAATTTGCCGGCGACGTGTGCCCGAATTTGATTGTCAGACCTCGTATTTCACTACGGGAAATTGCGAGAGTGGAATCGACGGTGTCGGATCGATACGCGTGGGCGAGATGACGTTACGTTGCAGCGCTCCTCGGGGTTTCCAGTTGCGTCCTTGTTTCGCGTGTGTACTTGTACACTTAAATAATCCACTGGTGCATCGACGTATCCTTCATTTAATTCTTGGAACAGTAATATTAACACGAGCCCGATTACATGGGTCGACGAAGATCTCGACAACGATAATTAGAGCCAGTTTGCGTTCGACACGTGTCTACGATGCGCGTTCGAAACCATGATCTCCAGTCTCTAGGCTGGCGTGGTTCCGTTTGGAAGCCGTCCGGATTCCAGCATCCCTCTGCCCTAATCTACGCTCGCATAACCAAATAACCGAGGGGCCGAGTGAAACATTCGCCGAGGAGGGGAATTGGCATGGCAGAATTAATCCTCCGGCCCGCCCTTTGCGGATCGAGTTTCGCGTCGCACCGGTGCATCATTGGATGACCCTCGTCCTGGCTAACCCTTTCACGATGACTCACCGTTTTCGGGATCTTACGGTGGCCTTTATCGCTGCAACTCGATTTCCGTGGAGGTTGCACAAGCGACGGAGCGCCACCGAGAGAAAATTGACGCCGAATTGGCTTTCCGTTCCGGAGCACGCGCGGCGAATGAAGAATTACGAGCCACGGCCCACGTGCTCTCACGGCTTCGTGTAATTTCCAGGGAATTTGCGAGTTGCTATCTTCCACGAAGCGCCGGATGATTAGGCTTCCATCGGGGCTCGAAAGAGTTCCGGAACTTGCTTGGTAAAACGTTCTAACGTCGGTACCGTCGATGAAGATAACGGCAAGTTCTTGAAAGTAAACGTTTCAGACCGAACAGCACCTGTATCTGGCGCAGATGTACAAGAATAAAATATAACAGAACGTCCACACGACTGTCGGGCTTTTTATCGACTAATTGAAATTAAACACAGAGCTCAAAAAGGGTTGAAAGCGTTCTGAACCATCGCTACAAATACAATTTAACGAACAGTACCACGACAATGTTAAATAAATATTAACATTACATCGATATTCTGATCGCGTTATTTATTCTTGATGTTTATGAAAACGGTTCAGAGCTCTTTCTCTTATAGAAGCATTTTTACTAGTTAAATATATAATATTTAATATATTATATATATATATATATATATATATATTTATATTTACATGAACATTTGAAATAGTTTCCGTGGAAGTGAAAATACTTTTATTTTTGTTTCAGGTGAGCAGAAATCTACTATTATTTATCTGGGCATTGGGAACCGATATAATTGTGAGTAACGCTATCAGGATCGTTTCATTGAATACAATATTTCAATTTATTGGAATTATTGTTCACCGTCGATACTTTCGGTAACTTTCAATTAAAAAATAATATTCCCTCTTTAGCTGCGAGTTCATGAATTCGCCGAACAGAATTTCATTGTCGTCATTGCACAGTTCGTTTAATTTGCAACGCTGCGCACGAAATGGACAATATGTTTTCTTTCTTTCTCTCTCTATCTTCAAATCTACGCATTCGTCCATTATTGGCTGCGTATTTATTCGGAATTGTTTCAATGTTTGACAAACCGTTATTACCGGCAGCGTAAACGGACGATTTCGCGAACGTTATTTTATCAAAACGCTGCCCGTGTTTGTGTCTGTACGCGTACGTACCCGATCGACTCTGTGAAACGCTATTTGCCAAATGATTTGTTTAACGATGCCAACTTTAACGCTGGATTTTTGAAATACTCGGAAAAGTGAACGAAATTTTATTACTTCCTCTATTTTCATAGTATTTTTCAGATTTTCGTGTTATTTTCCAAACGATCGTACAGGAAACACACGCTCCGGTTTCTCCGTAATTACAGATTAAAGTATGATCAACGTATTTCATCCGACGTACTCCGAACAACATTCTCTCGACCACGCCGCACGTCATACCCGAAAATCACGTCCCAGTTTCTTGTTCCTCTCTCAATCGCCATTAGCATATCTTTCTCGATGAGATATCGAAACGACAGACTCGAAAAAGCATACCGATGCTCTGAATCGTCCTGTATATCCCCGACCAGCGTCGACGCGATGCCGATCGAAACTCTCGTCCCAGTTTCTTCCTCCGGTCTTAAATTATAATAATAACCCCACTTGTTAGCATATTTGTCTCGAGATATCGAAACGACGCGGTCGAAACAGCACGCCGACATTCTGAAACGACCTGTACATCTCGAATCGGTGGATATTTGATCGTAATCAAATATCGCGTCGGGGGTGTTTTTTTTATTATTATATAGTTCTTCACGAAATAATAACTGGACACTGCGGATTTTTGTGCAAAGCGAAAAAGAAACAGGCTTAATAGATTTGAAACCATATACTGACTTCCAACTTTGTTTCGAAGTTGCACCACTTTGTTTTCGTTGTAAATGCATCGAAAAATGCATAAAAAAATGTGGGACAAATAATTTTTGCTAGTTCATTCGAAATGATGTACAGTGATGAGCAAAAGTGTAAATTTTCCCTAGCACTTGTGTACTATCTTAAGCGTTTCTTAAACATTCTTAAACATTGCTTCAAATCCTTATTTTTGTAAAATATTATGTATACGGTAACGAGCAAAACTGAGTCTACACTATTTGAAGCAAGATAACTTTTTAAAAATTAGATCAAATGACTTGAATGTTATTGAGAAGTTAGAAGGATTAGTGCGATTTTAAGTCGAGGATCGTGAAAATGACAATTTTTCTAAACTCATTAACCGAAATTTTCAGCATGGATATAATTTGTTCGAGCGAATCAAACACGTTCTTTAAATTTTCAATACAGTTTCAGATAAAAAAGCCGAAAAAACCCAACTTTTACTATCTCTTTAGCGATCCCGACCAATTCAAATTTTTTCCAAAAATTTTGTACACCTCGTCTAATAAACTAATCCTTCTAACTTCTCAATAACATTCAAGTCATTCGATCTAATTTCTAAAAAGTTATGTTGCTTCAAATAGACTCAGTTTTGCTCGTTGCTGTATATATTGTTAATACTATGTAAGATAAACTGTTATGTTTCGTTTATCACATTCCCCGTATAATTATGATTACCTAAGCTGTATCATTCAATCGCAAAACAGATTGTATTATCACGTTTCATGTAAAACCAGCGAAGTGTACTTAAACTTTCGCGCGTCACTGTATATTTAACAAATATAGCAGCACAGACCCTCGCAGTATTCAGCCAACAACAATCATCGATCACGTCCGTCCACTCGAAACGAGCAAATCAATCAAATTAATTTCGGACCTCGGACGCCGAGCACAAAGGACACCCCCACGGGTTCCGAATCCTTTATTCGCGTCGCGGATGCACAACGGGGGAGTAGACTGTCGCATAACTGGATTCTAAAATTTTCGAGAGAGGGACAAAATCGCTGGCGGGCCAATATCGACGATGAAATACCCCCACCCCCCACCGAACGAGATTATCCGCGCGGCTCGATGATTTTACGCGAAAAGGAAGCGCTCACCCCACCCACCCTCGCCGTGCCACTACATTGATGGTCGGTAACCCTGGCCCCCGTGAAGAGGCTCGATAATATCCACCGATAAGGGGAGTTCCTGAAAATGTCCTGCGGCGGCTGTAAGACGATTACCGCCGTATTTTGCCGTCGGATTTATCAGAGGAACGGAGAGGGGGCCGAAGAAGGGACTGACGAGGCGGACGATAAATTTTTGGCGGCCGCCGGAAGGCAGAAAAAGTAACGGGCCATCTGCGAACGGGAGAGGATGGTGGGTGGATGAGGACGTAGAATAGCGAGCAACTGATTGTGAATGGTAATGGCAGTTTGATTTATAATCGGGGCAAGAAACCGGGCCGCAATATTCGATTTCGATCGGCCGGGCCACGGGTTTGCGACGTGCAGGCCGATTCAGGCCTGTGGTTTGGAGATACAGACAATCCTGTGGACGTTTATAAACTCGAGCATAGTGTTCCTACTCGAGAATTCCTTCTCGAGAATTTAGAGAAACTTTATGATTGATTATTTCCCATTTCTCGAGAATTTAGGGAAACTTTATAATTGATTATTCCTCATTTCTCGAGAATTTAGGGAAACTTTATAATTGATTATTCCTCATTTCTCGAGAATTTAGAGGAACTTTATAATTGATTATTCCTCGATTATTTCTGGAGAAATTCCAGTATTTATCTAGAAATTTAAATCTAGGAAAATTCTTGTGAATCTCGTTTATTTTGTAACATAAATTATTAAATTCTCTGGAATTCTTATTTAAAACTTTAGATAAACTGGATGCTGAATTGATTATTCCTCATTTCTCGAGGAATTCCAGTATTTCTCGAGAAATTTAAATCTAGGAAAATTCTCATGAATCTCATTTATTTTGTAACATAAATTATTAAATTCTCTTAAATTCCTATTTAAACCTTTAGAAAAACTGGATACTGAATTGATTATTTCTCATTTCTCGAAAAATGAAAAATGTTGAGAAATCAGGAACACTACTCGAGCACTTTTCCTTACTATTTTTCCAATACTAACGTAACGATGAACAATTCAAATCGTTGTGATTGGACTGCGGATTTTAGGTATGTACAGTGAAAACTAGTAGGTGCGATTTACAACATTAAAACCATTACAAGAGTTTGAAAATACTGTTATATTATTTTTTCAACCTATTATACGTATTAAGAAAGAAACGTAATTTCTATTTCAGTTTGTTCCAGTTCAAGCACAACATTTTTTTCGCATCGAATGTCTAATTGTAATCGATGCAAACAATTTTTGCAAGAAATATAATTTATTTTCTCAATATTTTACATAAAAATCCGCAGTTTAGTAATAACTTCCGATATATACACGGTTTCAATAACCGTTCTAAATGCGTAAAAATTTACAATTCATTTAAAAAATTAGAGCCCCCCTCCCTTTTTAAACTCGGAAAGGGATTCTTTGATCGCATACCATAAAAGGCCCCTTCATGTCCTATAATTTAAACAAGTATTCCTCGATAACTATAATAGATTCGAAGCTATCAGCCTGTAACGCTTTCCGCGGAACGCTCTGTACAACCCATACAATTTAGATTATTTTCACGTGAGAAAAATAACTTGTGTACTTAAAACATCCGTAAATATGTGTGCTAAATCGCGATACGAAGAGTTTAATATTTCTGTCGAAAAAAAAATTCCTAACTGGCGAGAAAACGGCCACGCAAACCGGAATACCCCATCGAGTCTCGACTGCAGTAGAATCGGTGGTCTGACCACCATCGCTTTACAGTCTCAGCGTCCAGGTTTCTCTTTGGTCCTGATCACGCATACAGGGACTTCGTCACCTGTTCCTGCGAGCTTGTTCCACGTCCTGACGTAACACACGTGTCCCCGAAGCGGGCGCAGTCGTCGAAGCTGTGAATAAAAGGCACTGGATATCGAGTAGACGTCACGTCGACGCAAACGCAGAAAAAGGTATCGGAGGATTCCTTTTTCCTCTCTCCCTCTCTCTCCCTGTCTCTCTCTTTCTCTCTCTTTCCTGCAACCGGCAGGATTAAATCCCCAATCGGCTCCACCGATACCGAGCGTCCTTTGCATCCGAATGGACGGATAAGCGGGCCGAGCGGGCAGGGCTTGGCGAAGAGTAAATTATCCGTGGACCTCCTCGGGCTCTGTGGTGGGGCTGGTTCTTTCGGTCAATTATTCCGGATGAAGCCCTAAGGGTACTCCCGAAACTTGTTTCGGTCTCCTTTCTCTGCAGGGAGCGGCGATATCGGGATCTGCTCTTCTTTCCCGTCGTTTTGTTACTCAATTGGGGCCTGTTACGCCGGAACGGACGTCGACGTTGCATTGTTCGCTCGTCTCGCCGATGCGTCTTCAGTCTCCTGCGGTCTCCTCTTCTTTATCTTCCTCCTACTATTTTCATTCCGATCCCGCGTGTAGAATAAAAGGCGTGGCGGAGAGACCGGGCCGCGATCCCTGAATCGGTTCAGTATGTTCGAAGGGATATCGGCAGCTCTCGTGCCCACGGCCCACAGTGGGCAATTTAGACGAAATCGGACTCAAAATCAAGGAACTTTCGATAGAAATGAGGTGGAGCGATGAAATTTTGTTTAAATTAAAGCTAAAACTTTGTAAAAGATGGGAAAAATAGGGAGATTGTGGTACGAACGTTTTTGAACCTTGAGAAAATTCGTTGAAAAAATTTTCTTTTAACATGCTGTACATCATTTCCCATAGATTTTTTCACGCTGACTTGAAATCTGGTCTCGAAGTTTGTCTACGACCTCAGGATTTTGGAAAATATAGATTTCTGTGACAAAAACTAAGACTAAGACTGTAAGATTATTTTTCATTATGCATAATTATTGTTAAATGGAAAAGAAAAAGAAAATCCTGAAACACGTATCCCCTATTTTGGATCAAAGATTACACACCCAAATTTACATAAAAATCAAATTATTAATATATTTTCCAATACCACGCGCGGAAAAAATTTTCTTTTAACATGCTGTACATCATTTCTCATATTTTTAAGTCTGGTCTCAAAGTTTGTCTACGACCTGAGGATTTTGGGAAATATAGATTTTTGTGACAAAAACTAATGAAATCGTTTTCTCGTTGAAATAATTTGATAACACACTAGTTTCAAGGTATATCGTATTCTCATATATAAAAACACAATAAAAATAATAATAATGAAGTATTTGAACGTTTTGAGTTACTTACGAAACATGAAGCAGTCTGCTGCAGTCTGTGTGTGGCTGTAATGTAGCATAAATTAGATATCCATTGCCATAATTATATTTTCATTTGCAGTGGAAGTAAGGTAAGTATTTAATTTTCATCGACGAAGTTTCTAACTTTCTTTCTTTGGTACAATTAAACACTTACCTTACTTCCTCTGTAAATGAAAATATAATTGTGGCAATATATATCTAATTTATACGAAAAAATTTCTTCCGCGCGTGGTAATGGAAAAATCACAATTTTCTTGAAATTGTGCAAGTTTCATGAATTTTCTCAAGGTTAAAAAACGTTCGTACCATAATCTCCCTATTTTTCCCATGTTCTACAAAGTTTCAGCTTTAATTTAAGAAAAATTTCATCGCTCCACCTCATTTCTGTCGAAAGTCCTTGGATTTTGAATCCGAGTTCGTCCAAATTGCCCACTGTGCACCAATAAGCGATTTATTGTCTTTTTAGCGAGATGTGCGCAGAGTTTAACCTTTATGCAGCCGCGTGACACAATCGCGTTTATTTATGGGCTCGTAATTTCGCCGATAGGTGTTTCAAAACAAATTCCAGAAGGTGTTATGAAAGAATTTCTGTATGAACGGTATATTACATTTATGCATTTCGTGATATTTTTCCTGTAAAAATGAGGCCGGTTACGCTCACTTCGAGAGTGAATAATATTTATTGTTTTGTGGTTATGGGCTGTCGAGGGTGATATAAGACGTCGGAGAACCGTGATTGGTGTTAATAGAGGTCGCGCGATCTATCGAATAAAAATTTATGATCGCGTGTGAGGTGCATGGAGATCGAGAATTCTTAATAAAATATATGCCACTGACGATCTTATGCACTGCCATGAATATTCATCGATATTCATCAGTTTTCCCGCGAGTTACGACACCCTCGTTAATTCTGGTTTGATTAGTTTTCTCATTGTGCATTCATCTTTTGTAAAAATCAGACTGCACGGCAGTATTATCGACGCTTTATGTACAATGTGCGTTATAGCAACTAATTACAGCAACTTATACGTTATAAAGACCTTTAAGGTGGAATAAACTGTTACAAAAGTTCACATTCCGTTCTATTACATAATTTGATCAAATTTCGTAGTAATATCCTTGACACTTTATGCACAACGCGCGTTGAAGTCCCAGTTACTGCTTATAACTTTTCACTGAACTGTGAATTTTTCTGCAAATGTGTCTTATAAAGGTTTCCAAAATCCAAACAGTTATAAAAGTTCATACTTTTTCGAAGAATGCTGCGAGCGTAGAAGATTTGAGTTGAATTAGAATTTGCGTTGAATTAGAAGAGCGTAGAATTTTTGTGCCTCTAATGGCCGGTTAAGAAATATTGTGCAAACAGAATGATCTATTATCAGTGGAAAAATCGCACGTCCATTTCGTTTCGAGTTTCCTCTGCCATTGAAACTTCCACTCGCCGTTCCGCTCGATTCGATCGCTCGGTATCGAGCGATTCGTCGTCGCGAGATACGTAACGTCGATCGCGAAGCCGGGAACAATCAGCCACGCGCGACAGAATCCCTCGTTATTGTCTAATTCGCGGCGATCGCGATTGCCTCGCGACCTTAATTGCGCCCGTGCGCAGTTAATTCCCCATAAACACGCGATCAGCGCCGGCGCGCTTGTCAAATTAAACCGATTTGATCGGCAACGAGGGAAACAAAACGAGGCGAAAGAACAAGACCGCGTCTAATAAATCCATCAGGTCGTCAAACTATTTCTGTTCGAAGTTGATCATCCGCTCGACGAGCCGTGCACGTCTTTATCGTTTCTCGTTTTATTTATTACGTAGCCGGATCATCGGCCAGCGCGGGACCGATCTTAACAACAATCGATGACCCGTTCGATGGCTTCTTGCCGATGGTTCTTCCACCCCAGATACGATAATGGGGGCTGCGAGAACCGGGAATTTATTATTGTCTATTGGTGGAACGGGAATATTGAAAAGTTGCGGTTATCAGAGGTTTCACTTCTGGTTCCTTTGCAGCCTGAATTTAATTTACTTGGAAGATTCTTAATAAGGTTTGCACAAGCAACGGATGAGGTTGCTTTAACCTTATGCGCTTGAAGCTATTTTAATTCCGAAACGAATTCTGACTTAGGAGACTTCATTAGAAATTGAGCCCACCACTGATACAAAACTTGCATTCTTTAAATACAATTCAAACAGTAAATACAGTAAAACGTTGCGACATTAATTGCTTTAAATACAGGGTGGTCCAAGAGTCCCTAGATCATTTAAAATTCGAGGAAGTGTACTTTCGTTCATAGGAAATATAAATATGAACTTTTGAAGAAATAGTCGGGTTATTCTATTTTAAAGTGGTGCAACGATTAGACCGTGGATTTGATGCATTCTGTTGGAATTTATTTCATAAATGCAACAAAATGAATCTGTTATTTCTTTAGAAGGAAGGATCGGTTGAATCCGCTTTAGATATACATTGTATCTGAAGTTGATATACATTGTATCTGCAGTTAATATACATTGTATGTTGTCCCGGGCATGGGACCCTCGATCTTCTGATGTTCATATTGGACTGTTCCTCCTCTGTTTCGTTTTCTTGATTAATTCGCGACGTTCCTCTCAAAAGGTAAAGACGCATCTCACGACGTGCTTATTAGAGAACATTTGAAATATAATTTCGATTCTGTGTTTTATAAGAGAGTGATCTTTTATTATATATACACCCATTCCCAATACATTCACAGTAATAACGAGCAGGTGTAATTTAAAGTAGAAGACGGATTAAAATAATTTAAGAGTTGCAACGTGTTAGTCTCAGCTTATCAAAATCATCGAAGGAAGAGAGACATTTCTGATGTTTATTTTCCATAGAAATCCTCTGGTCGATCTTTCAATTTTCGCTTCGGTGGCCCTTCTGAAGTAGCATTTCTCACGAACACAAGTAGCCTGATTATCATACCGCACGGTTGCATCTTCCGGCTGTCTTACGGGGCGCCGTAACTTTCGCCGCGCGGCTCCGCTCCCGGAGCCGTAATATTACGTCGTCGGCCTGCGAACGTGTTAATCAGTTCCCCATTCAGCCTTCGAAAATCCGTTGGTTGGCCCTCGCGCGGCGTTCCGGCGCCAGGCGTCTCTCGGTTCCGCTGTGCCAGTTCGAATCAGCGGCGAGTTTCCAAGCCGTGCGCTCCCTCTGGCGCGCTGAAACCTCGGGGACAGGCCTATTGTTCTTTTCGCAGAAACCATGTTCCGTTTCCAGCTAGGCCTCTGTCAACGCCAAGGCCTCCGGGCCCGCAACAATGTGGTCCGGGTGGCAGTCGGCGGCAGCCACACTTTCTACAGATCTTATCATACCTCGCCGCGAACAAGCCGCCTCGGTTATTGTAACACGAGCAATGAATAACGACTAATGCGAGGAGATTAGACAATGCTCGCGCAACCGTGGACCACCGGGCAAAAATCGGGCCCCCGGTTTAACGAGGCTTGCGCAAACCCGTTTCGAAAATTACTGAAAACCCGCCCGGGAAATCGTGGCCCCGAGAGATACGAACCACCTGTGCGAATATTTTCCACTTCGAGATTAAACCCAAATAATCGGTTTTTAATCCCTAAACGATGACGTCGCGGTACACTTTAAGTTTTCTGTTTGGATTTGAATTGACGTTTTTATAGGAATCTATGCAAAGAAAATTAGAAAACCTACTTATTTTATATGTAAGACATGTAAAATACCATTACATGTAGATGATTGCTTTAATAATTATCATACAAAGGAATAATATTAAATTTGTTTATAATTTATATTGAAAAATATTACATTTTTGTTGTTTTTTGTTTTATGTTAACTTTTTCGTGAATTTAATAAAGTTCTATAAAATTAACTCTTCAAAAATACTGCCGGCCCCTGGCGACTTTTGATTGCGTAGACGTGCGGCCGTTAAAGTGTTAACACTAACCTATCGAGCAAAAAGAATATTTATATCTTATAAATCTTATGAAAATAACTTAATTTGTTTAGATTAAGTATGTGATCGAACGGAAGTATGTTCAGATAATTTCACAGTAACGTTTAATCGATTGTTTCTCGTGACCAATGTGTTCTTTAACACTAGGTTTACTTAACTCATCAAAATGACATTCTAACAATTTCTAATATTTTTAATTTACGGTTATTGTGATTGTAAAGACGAGGAATTGTTCAATAAATCTATGTTTTTGTGTTCATATTGCTTAAAAAAGTAATGTGAAATAGTCGCTTTTAGTGGCCCGTAAACCTAGTGTTGGAATCGAACATGGCGTAGTTCACACGAAGTGAGGTTAAGTCATCGTTCTGCTGCTTTCTAGTTTGTGTACGAAACACAGATTATTTAAGAAATATTAAGAGACACGAGTTAAGAACTACAATGTCAACGCAATCTTCCGAAGTTTTAAACATATTTTCTGTAAATTGAGAGTTCGAACTTGAAGACCTGCTCGAAAGGTTATGTCATCGGCTCGCGTACTTGGAACAGGTCGGAACAAATTATCGTGATATGCGGACTCGCCGTTTAAACCGGCGATTATATCGAACAACACGGCCGGACCGCAAACTTTATACGACACGGCTGCCGGCAGCCAATAATACGACTCGGATATACGAGGAAATGCGACCGACTGATTGAAATATGGCCGCCCGTAAATTATAACTATCGAAGAGCTATGCGCAGAGTAGTTCTGCGAATAGGAATGATTGAAACTGGAGCAGACAGTGACTCGTTCCCGCCGGCTGTTTATATTTCTGCCGATGTATTTTCGTTGGCCGTTTTTCCATTTATAAATAAGCCTGTCGGAATAGATAACGATATATTGTGGATTAATTCGGAAGTGACGAAGATTTTAGGGCACTAGGATCCATCTAATATTTCCATTTAATATTTCCATGATACGTAGATCTCTCTGTTATTTTTGGAATATTCTATTTTGAAAGTTCTAGATATCCCATCGAAATAAAATGTAAAAAGTAATTAAAATCCTCGGGAAACAAACAATATCGTTGCTCTTACCGTGCTATAGATTCCATGCGTAAATCGCATGCGGCTCTTTCATGTAATATAAATTGAATATGAAAAGCAGCGTTCCCTTCGAACAGAGTTAATAACCATATTTTCCCAACGATCGAAGATTTCGTAGAGTCAAACAGAATCGCGGAAAATTAGTCCATTAGTCCACCCTCGTATACCCTCGGTTTATATTCAATAATTTATGTTTGATGCGTCGTACCACCGAACTGCGATATTTTCGATATGAATATAAATACGGTGGACGGGCCGCGATTACAATGGGCTCATTTCGTGAATTGAAGTTTCGAGAACGGTCATTGAATAACGAAGGGGTGGAAAAATTTCAGAATTCGTTGCGCGGGGGTTGAATCGTTCCAATCGCTATTGCGTTGTCTGCTTCTATCGTGAATCGCAATTTCAGTTGTGTTCCGGAGAAATATCTGTCTAATTTGTTTAGCATCCGCGATCACGAAAGTGTTTCGGAATAACGGATCGGATTTTAATCGACGTGACAAACATGCGCGCCGCAACTGCGCTAGAAAAAGAGTCGCGTCTTCATTGCGTGTAGGGTATTACATTCGCGCGATCCTCGTCCGCGAGCTTCCCCGCTATTTTCGTTAAGATAATGAAAGTGGGCGCATTATATTTTCTCTCGTTCCGCCGCGGCAGAACTCGTTGCGTTCCTGTCGCAACTAAGCTCTCCTGATATTAAAATTTCTTTGAATGCGCACGCTGCCCGCAATATGAGACAACCACTTCCATCTTTCCCGCCCGCATACTTACTCTAATGTCCTCCAGCGCGTAATCAAATTTTTCCCGGTCTCGCTCGGACCACCGAATCGCCGAGACATGCGAAGGGACATCTGTACGACCGTGAAGGTCAACTAGCGGCATAATGACCATGACCGCAGTGAAAAATCTAGCATAATTTAGCGTAGCGGAAAATCCGAGAAAAACTCAGCACATGCTGAACTGCGAACCATTGTAGCACCTAGATTTCTAGTTTTATAGCTGTAGCCGTCTGTAACCAAACGAATGTACCTTCTACTCCCACTCTTCCTAATTTTCCACCACTTTCCACCACTGAGGGGATCAATAATGAACTACATAACATAACATTCCTAAACTGAGGTGTGCACCGCAAGAGGGAACTGGAAAACAATGTAGAAAAGCTGTACAGCTAGAAAGTAGAATAATGATGCTGGATACCACGAGATGCCAGGATTATTAACACTGGAATGATTGTATTTATTTGTATTATTTTATTAACACAAAATGTCTGGTGGATGGCTTCTTCTTCCACGACTACTGAAACTATGGAAAAACGTTTTCACGAGAAATTTGTTAACATATCTCTTCTTTGGAGTACATGTCACCGTAAAAATCGTATGAAAACTTCAATCTTGCTGTTATTATAAACGGATAAATCTAAGTCACGTTCAGGGCTCTGTAGTTCTAGCGTTGAACATCTCATTTTTCACGAATGGTTTTCATAGTCGGTGAGTTGACGTGAAACCGATGCGAGGCAGCTACCGAGCTGTCTGGATGGTTGGTACGGTCGGTTTAGCCGTTCTTATTAAATACGCCTAGTTGCCAGTAAAAGTGAACGAGATCGTTTTCCGGGACACGAGGCAGGATTTTCTGGCACGGAAACGCGGCGTCTCGTCTGCGGGCGTTAAATCCGTCACCCGGCCGCGGTTCCTTCGCAGAACTTCATAGTAACCGCGGTGTGGTCGCCGCTGTCAGGCTGTAAAGACGGTTTAGTGCGCGATGACCGATTTTGCGGTCGACGCCTCGATTCGCCGGCCGTTGTTAATGGCCGCCGTTAAATCGAACTTAATACGGCTTCGTGATTAATAATAAGCCCGCGACAGGCCGGATACGTTTACGTTGCGGCGAAACGGTGGACAGTTCGCTCCGACGCTTCTTCTTGGACGTGAAACGGACTGACATGCTCGATCGGGTGCTCTCGATGGATCCCTGGGAGCAGTGCCGTCAGATCAAGACTCGTTCCCCCACTCTGATTTCCCTTTCTATCGCGCTATGCCTCATGGACCCGGTCACGTGACGCGTTCCGTTACGTACAGTAAATTATCGTTGTACGTCAGTGCCGATCTCACGTTTACAAGTCAGTGGAACACTTCATTGGCAAAATATAGTTTTTACATAAAATTAAAACATACTACTGTGTTACATATATCTAAAGTTTAAAAAAGAATTAATAAATGTTGTTTTTCCTTCATAATCTTGCATATTTTCTATTAGCGATCGTTCAACGAAAATTAATTCCGACCAACATGACACCTATATAAATATAGGTGTATAAACTTAATACGACCGCAAAAGGTTAATATAACATTTGCTATGGTTTCACACAGTGCCGGGCAGAATAGTGTTTGAAATAGAAAATAGTTTATTTTATTTTTAAAGCATATTATCATGCAAATAAATTATTTTACTTATAAGAAACAGTTTTTGAAATACTATTTAAAAATAGTATTTTATTTGGAAAATATTGAAAATAGTGGGACTTAGTTTGTAAGACTGTGTGAAATAGTATTTCAAATAGTTGACACTCAATCGTACTTTTCTGATATTTTGTTGCGTGTAATGTTATTACGACATTGTCGTCCGTTTACCAACGGGTTACATGCAAATATTCGTAATGCAGCTATAAATAGTACTTTGTTAACTATAATAGCTTCTTATGTTGAAAATTATAATTTATAATATTAACTATTTGCTCGACTTGTTTTCATCGTAAGGAAATATTTGAAATACAACATTAAAATATTTTATGTTACGTATCTGGTTGTCAAACTAAAAATATTTCATTTGAACCACATTAAATTATACTATTGACAATAGTACTTTAAATATTTTTTCTCGAAATTTTGCCCAGGTCTGGTTTCACAGAACAAACGTGACTTCGTAAAAGGATCCAAGAATCTGTTGGTTAAAAGCTTCTACCTTTAACTGTTTGTTAAATATACACAGTATACGTCTACCTTTTTCCATTCAGGAGTTTTTCCAAGATCTCTCGATTTCGACCAAGGTTTGCTATAGTTTGACAAACTTATTACAAAAACATGAAAACTTATTATTCATTTATTTATTCATGCTGTTGATAAGGAACCACTATATTCAATTTCCAGAGAATTGTATATGTATATTTTCCTACGTCGCAACTTTCCGCTGTACATTTTAATTCGACCAATTGCGTCCCATCGCGTATTTTAAACAAATGCTTCAAATTACAACACAGTCATAAATTCGAATAACAAAACGGAGGAATAGACCGAGAGACAAGTTCAGCCACCATTTGCCGTTGGTTGTCGCGACATCGTCTTTTTGCTTATACACGGTACGAGTGTTTGAAAGCCTTTCAAACATATTGCACAATGCGCAAGGCGTTTATCGATACGAATGCAAATATTCCGCGGACACCGTTAGAATCCGGAAAAACGTCTGTCGTCTAATTAAGACGAATGGTTTTGTCGAAACTGTTCCACTTAGACCAGTCGCGCGGCATTAATTTATAACTGCCGGCCGCGGGAATTTGTCTCCATATCAGATAGAACCACGGTTTTCTCGAGTCGTTTTTCCGGTACGGGGAGGGTTGTATTTTCTGCGAAAGGTCGCGGCGAGCGCGGTTTCTCACGCCGCGACGCGGATAAAATATCACCGAAGAAGCGGCAGGCGAATAAACTAATACTCGCCCGTATTTTGTTTTTCGAAGCGTGAAAGATCGCGATCGCTGTGTTTTATCGCCAGCGACAAACGAGGCTGCGTCGAGCAAGGTTCTACCGTAGTTTCCCGACCGAGGCGCAGACATTATAATTTCGAGTCGTTTCTCGAGCGACGAACACGTGTATCAAGCGGATCCTCCGAAATATTCTTGCACCGTAGAAAGCAAAGACACGCCGCGACCGGTTTTGCACCGAAACCGTATTCCCTGAAAATTCGAGCACGTCCGTACCCAATCAAATATCGAGTTACGGGCGAAGTCGCGCCGACGCGATATGAAACGAAGACAGAAATCGTGAAAGCGAACGACATCTTTCCACGAACGAAACCGAGACACGCTTTCACGAGCCCGTGTGTCTCGGTTTCTTTGGTCTATCGCGCAAATAATATTTGCCGACGAACAAAAACCATGGGAAACTAGGAAAACATCCCCGCCACCCTCGTAGAAAGTGGACAAAGAATTTATTTACTTGAAGAAAAGCGAGAGTGCTATTATGGGACCACGTGAAGAAAGAAAAATAGAATAGAATAGATGAAGAAGATAAAATAACATTTTATTTTCTGTATCAAGTCTCTTTAATTAATATTCCAATGTTGTAGAGACGATGCAAGATAAACACATTGCTGACAGGATATAAAGGCGAGCATTACTCGAGTGTCACGAGACTTTGCTTAACAGAATTTTAATACGATCACTTAAAACTCCCAGGCATATGACATTTATTAATTACTATGGCTTTATCGACATGTTTGTACTGCGTGACGCATATACGCGTTTTTACATTCCTTAAATTTCCGTTTTAAAATGAATGCGTAGAATGTTATAAACGTTTCGATCAGATGTGCTGTAATGATACATTAATTGTTTGAAACATGATAGTTGTTTTATTGGGGTAACTTTGCTTAGAGATTAACACTTGGACTGTCGAACTAGCAACATCAAAAATTCCACAAATTTATTTAAAGTTAGTAAGTTATTTAATGAAATAAACATTGAAAAAATTAAATGTATGATATTGAGCAATCCTCCAACTTTCTTTCATTTTACAGATCCTAATCGAACTTGGTACAACGAGCATATTAACGTAGAAATTCATTTTAAAACCTGGATAAATAACTCCGTCAACCACATATGGGTAACATGGCAATCAGCGTGTTTCGAAGCTTCGTTGTATTGGTTCCAACTTATTAAAATGTTTCAAGGGGGACAAACAATTGTAATCGATGCAAAAACAATTTTAATTATCCACAAACATGACAGATTCGTCACAAAACCGGCTGGTTCGTTGCGTGTACAGTATACAAAGAATTTTCCAGTCGAGGAAAATGGAGGCCGAAGCGTCTTCTGTTTGTAAATTTCGTCGAGGACGGAGAGCCGAAAAGAGCGTTAATTAAAACACGTTTGCGCCGCGCGATAAATACGAACCGTGGAAACCCGATCGTCGTGGGTCATCGTCGAAAATAAAACGTTTATGTTATTGACTTCTGCGACGTCGCGTCGGAGGGCCCCGGCGGATGCAAAGAGGTTAATGCGAACGTTTAACGAGCATAAATTCGTCGCGCGATCGTCGAGGAAAAAGTTGTCCGTCAGAGGGACAGGCGTTCCATATTAATACGCGCGATCGTGCAAATTGCTTTTGAAAGCGGAATATACGCGAGGGGCGGGGTCGAGCCGGCCCGATTCGATAGCCAATTAAATCGCGATCAAAGTATCGTCGCGCCATAATTCGTTCGCAGTATCATCCTTATTAACGAGATCGTTCGAATGTCCGACGATGCGAGAGACATCCGAGAGGAAATGCGACGAACGCCTTTATTCCATCGAAACGGAATAAATACGGATCTCGATACGGTTTGAATGTCTACCGTTTCTTAAAAAGCAAACGGTCCAGTCAATTAACAGGATGTCGGATACAGCGCCGTTTACATACGATTGACACGATTCCTGCTCGCGGAGGACGAAATCTTTAAAGAATTGATCGTCGGCCGGTTAAACGAAGTCGATTTGGCTGTCGGTTTATGTAGAAAGCATTCGGTAGTTCGTATTTCTGTGTCACTGTACGCGCAACGATCCTCGGAACATTTGTGTGGGTTACTTTCGCGGTGTCCAAAGTGCAAGATAGGATGTTTGCTCGTAAAGAAGCGCGTTAATTAACTCCGCGGTCTTCTGCGAATCGTTGGATTACGGTTTCTCTCTCAACTCGCATCGCAGAAGATCAGTTTTAACACTTCCGTTTACATAAACTCTCAAGTTTATGCTGCAACCAAATCATTTCTTTGTTTTTCAAATATTTGCATCGGCATCCCTTGCTTCGACAAACTCGAAACATGCGTAGTAACAACAATTCTAATTAAACTGCGGATCTTTATGTAAAATAAAAATTGTTTGCACGAGTTGTGTAACGTAAGAGCCAAACAAAGATGTCATGCTCTCTTTAATGATTTCAATCGGTCGAAACGACTGCATTGATATTTTAAAATCCTTTTCATCTGCTTTAAATCGCACTTACTCATTTTGGCATAGTTGCATAAAATCTATTTTCTACTTGATAAATCGAACTTGTTTCTCCGGCTGGTTTCCATCGAATAATCCGTGAAAGTTGAGACTGGCAAAATGATACTATATAAAATTACGCTTGTCTCATTGAAGAAGAGTTTTACAAGACGAACACGAAGTTGCGAAAAACAAAGAAAATGTATTTATTTTTCAGGTTAGTCTCGACTTTCCGTAGCGAGTGCGTATCGAGGATCGATTTCGCGCTCGATGTTCGTCGAACAGAACTATTAGCGTACATGTCTCTTTATTTATTCGCCGTGTCTCCGTTGTCCTTTAAACCTTAGGCGTTGCTGTCGGGGCGAGCGGGCGAACATCTCGTTCCGGACGGAAAAATACGTCGCGCAACGTTCGATTTTCGAGGCGTGACAAGTCGAAGGAACAAAGGGGCGAGCCTTTGCGAAATATACATTTACATAAGTTCACACTTAAGCGGGCTCGGAACGAACGGGGAAGCTGAATTTAAATGAAATTAGCATTCGGCGATAGGATCAATTAAGTGTATTCGACTTGTCGCCGGTGTTTCACCTACCGCTGCGACAGACCAAGATTCGAATCGACAGTGTCTCATTTATAACGTCAAAGGGGCACGGTGTGTAAATTACTGGGACAGTCTCTTGATCGTTTCCACGATTACCAAATCCGTTTTCGAGCTGAACTGTTTTTTTTTTAAACCGCCCGTTCTATTAAACGCATGCTTGTTTGATACTCGTTGTTTCGCGTCAACTGTTCCTCGTTTTTTACTTCAAGGAGACAGTGTTTCTTATATCGATGGAAAAAAGATACATTTTTGTCTTTTTTCTCGAGAACACCAAAATGTATAAAAAGCTCCAGCGACTTCTACAGCGAAATCTCGATCTTCTTCTCGAAATCTCTGAAGACTCGACGAAGGTCGTCAGCTAGGTTGGGGGAAAAGTCAACAGCAATTCCTACATTTTTTTTAAAAACGTCACAAATTCCCCCAGCGAGCTTCGAAGCTCTTAAAAATCCAAGGAAGGTCTGCAGCGTTCTTCTCGGTGTCCGAAGACTTTGAAAAGGTTTCCATCAACGTACGAAATCTCGAGCAAGGTAGGTCTTCAACAAGTCCTAAATTCCTCAGAGACCCCGCGGAGGATTCCAGCAACGTCAGGAGTCCCTGCAAACCCCGCAACAACTTTGCAGACCTTTAAAAGTCCTTCTCGAGCTTCTGTGTTTGAAATCCTCGGATCTCGATTAAACCTTTCGCAACTAAGTTGTATTTATGTCCGGATTGTAAACGCCACACGTTTGCTTTGTAAACGCAAATAATGATTAAAACGACATCAAGGTAGTAACAGTAAACTAGAATAAAAATGATGGGGACATGAACGATAGGTTGATCGTTTAGGAACAATTAAAGCACTATTTGCTATGCTTCAGAAATAGTTAACGAGTTTCTAGTATAGCGGGTAAAAGATTTGAATTTACAGTGCGGCGTATGCAGGTTTAAACGATTGCCTATATTTAAAAGCGAATTATTACATTAATATATTGAACGTAATTATAATTAAGATCTACAAGATACAAGAGAATGGAAATATAAACAGTTACGACGAATATAAATTCTCACTTTTTGTTCCCCTAAATAAATGACTCCAGTCTCGTGGTAGTTACACTAATGGTTACCGGTTCCGTATTTAAAGTGTTCAATTAATTAGTGCACCGATCGGCGAGGCTAGTATTAAGCGGCAGTAGGTAATCATCAAGACTTCTTCCGCGTACGATCATTTTACCGATTAGACCGTTTTAAGTCGGCGAACTGTGTTCAACAAAAATGAATCACAAGAAACCTCGTTCCCGCTGGATCGTAATCCGTGAAAGTTCCCGCAGGTTTGATGGACAAATTCCGCGCGGCGAACACGCGATTTCTATTCGCTATTGTGCGGCTCGCCAACGCGAGGACGGAATGGTCCGTCACGAAAACGTCACCGGCGACCTGTCAGCGAATGGTATCGATAACAATGCGCAGGTTGCAGCTGGCTGGGATCGTTCGCGATTCGGGTCTGGCATCTTCCGAGCTCGAGCAGGTTGTCCGTCTCTCTGTAATTTGTAACGTCGGCCATTCGAGCGTGTAACTCTGTAATGACGCGTAATGATCCCGCCGCGAGTCTCGAGCTCCGTGGCAGCTGCACGCTCCACGCTGCACGCTGCACGCTGCACGCTGCATATGCAACCACCTTTCGTGCCTCGCGTTTCCTCTCGAGGTCCTCGTGACTATACGTCTCCGTCAATTTCCGCGGCCGACCGGGATTCTTCCTGTTCGTGGATCACGGACGGATCAGCTTAATGCTCGGCCTACGATCCGAGAGATCCTTTTACTGAAAAACACTTTGCCCGCCGACTGGTTCCCTGAGAAACCGCCGTCTCGAAGAACAAACAAGAAGTTCGGACGACGTTCTCGTTCGCAGTCGACGGCAAGAAACGAAATCGTTCTCTTTGCGCAAACGTGAGACATGATCGAAAAGAAATCGGACTCGGTCTCCTAGTATCGTGCAGATGGATTTGCTGGTCACTATGCCCGTCGGTCCGTCTATTTTATTTAACGCTTAGGTTCGTTAAAAGTGAGTATCCTACATTACTTTGTACAAGTAAGAGAAACGTGTCTATTCAATTTCTTGGCCGTTTTTTGAATAATACATACCTACAGAAATGAATTTGTCGAGTAATTCCACGTAGATGGATCTTCGCAATCTCAAGAATCGTAAATTAAAAATATTAGAGCCCGTTATTTGGACCTATTGTTAGGTACTTGGTTGCTGGATATGGTTTCTTTGCGAATCTAGTGTTAATCGAGCACCTTTTGCTAGAGATGTTTCCACAGGTGCGTAAGCAGCTTCGAACGACTTCGCATCTTGTGAACTTATACAGGGTGGCTCACATAACCCTTAACAGCTCGGTATCTAGAAAACTATGCCATCGATTTTACAGTTCTTCATTTTAAATTGCATCGATCTGAAGGGCCTTTCTAATTATATAAGCGTGAAGTGGCGCCCTCCTTTCTCTTTAACGGGGGCCGCGGTACCTTTGTAACTTTAAATGGAATCCCCTATAAAACGCCCTATAAACATATTTCGATTCTACGGGAAAAAACAAGTAAATTTTGTCTGAAACATCTTTTTGTCAGATACTTTCATGATGAGATGCAACAGTTTGAAGTTTCCAGTTGTAGGTACTTACTTGAAGCGGAAATAGCGTTTTTTTCTAGACATTTTATGTCTGTATGGAGCCTTTTTTTCGATACGAACACTAAATCTCTCGAAATTAAGAGAATCTCTCAGCGGCAGCCATCTTGTCACGTCATACTTGCTTGAGAATTCGAATTTTCTGCCGAATATTACAAATTACTCCACGATGAGGTAGAAATTCGCAATTTCGACTCTGTACAGACGTAGATTGGACTTTTAGGAAACACAATTGACCACTTCCAAACTGCTCATTGCAATATTGAAGCGGCAGCCATCTTGTGACGTCGTACTTGCTTCAGAATTCGAATTTTCTGCCGAATATTACAAATTACTCCAGGATGAGGTAGAAATTCGCAATTTGGGCTCCATACAGACGTAGATTGGACTTTTATTAAACACAATTGACCACTTCTAAACTGCTCATTGCAATGTTGAAGCGGCAGTTTGTCTAGATTTTGATCCTTGCATACTTACATGGATTTCAAACCAAGCCGGCCCCCTTAAGGGTTGTACGTGGGCCATATAATAATGGCTGATAACAACGCGGTGGTTGTAATGGTCCCAAAGTCGCTCGGAGGTTATCCAAGATCGGTCAGATTCGATTCGTCTCGATTCGATCGGCCGAGACTACACGGACGCTCCACTTTCCAAAGTTTCCTGATCGTCGATCGACGATCCCCCCGGATGGATAAATATTCAAATGGGTCTAGCGAAATGCGTGGGAGCCTCACCCACGAGAGGAGACCCCGGCTCTCTCTCACGCATCTATAATCTCGCTGCTGGCATTGTGTGTGTGTGTGTGTGTGTGCGTGTGCGTCCGTGTACAGCGCGTGTTTTATACGCCGGGCCGGTGGAAACTCTGTTCGATAAATTTCGGTGCCTGGGCTCGGCCCGAACCCGGTGCCGTTTCTTACGGATCGAGGAAAGCCCCGGACGATCATAGGCGAAACGTACGGGCGCTCCGCCCACGCGGAATATGTTCCCCGACAGGCGCATATTCTTTCCTCGATCGGATAGATTCTTCTGACACGCTTTTGTATTCGTTAGAAGAGCGAGATACGCCGTAGGCCGGGCCGTCGAACGGTTACCGCGATCGTTTTGATACATTATTCCCTTCGTGCCGAGGGAACGTGGAGTACTCGGTTGAGTAATGGGTTTGTTTTGGGAGTAGACAGGACTTAGGTTTGTCGGGGCACGCGCAGCAAGGATACGCCGCCGTTCGAACACGGATTCCGTGACGATAAGCTGTGTTTAATCCATTATGTAAGCCCGAAAAGCACGCGCGTAAGCTACGAATAAAGTTAGCAATTTTATTAGTAGACTGCGGATATTCGTGCAAAATCAACCTTTTCCGAATTAATTTGCCAGGCAGAGGAGCTGCGTACATATCTATTCTTTCTCGTGATAATTGCAACTAACAATTTTTTAAGAATTCTTCTGGAAAATGAACTCTGCGGTCCCACGAACTCTGTGCACTTGAATATCTTGGTTATTTCAAATAATACGAGACAACTTTGCGTACAGAAGTTGTGGGGTTTAAGAAACTACATAATATGGTATAAATGATGGTCTTGCAAATGGAGTAACACCGAATACAGTTTAGTAGATTTACATGTACTCAGAATACGCCAATCTATCGAAATCGAGCATAAAAAATTGGACATTCAACTCTTATTTAACTCTTTGCGGCACAGGATTTCAGATGAAAAATAGACCCACGTTGCACAGGAATTTTATCGGGTTTTAAACGAAACAAAATTGGTATATTTTTGTTAAGGTACAGAATCATGTAAAAACATAACAAAATAGTAATAGTCAATTAAATCTGTTGTCATTGGGCGCGGCTCAAATAGTCCCACCGTGTCGCATAGAAAAGACGAAATATAAACCGATGCACCTACGCACTATGCAGCTATTGCAAGATTTCGAGGTGGGACTAGAAATGTCCCAGCATGCCGTAAAATGCATCGAAAAGATGGGACACTTTTAATCCCACCGTGCCCCAAAGAGTTAAACAAGAATTGTAGATGTCACAGGATAATCAAACACCAACCTTTAAATTTGATCTTGCAATGTTAATTTAGAGTTGTCCTGTTTGGGGGGACGAAGTATAGGGAAACAAAACAAATATTTATCTGGCGCGATACATACAAAACGTATATGTATGATCGTCAGGAGACAATCTTTGTCAAATAACGAAAGTTATAATCCCACCGTGCCCCGAAAGAAATAATCCCTACAAATTCTGTAATTAACATTTACTCGTATTATCTGAAATAACCAAGATATTTAAATGCACAAAATTCGTGGGACACGCTGTATTCATTGAAGTGCATGTGCGACTTTTTAAAAATTTGTGTTTCGCACGTTTCGATGTGAATTCTTGGAATGTTTGTACAGGTCCGCGCGCGACCACCACAATGAACGTTCCAACCTCGAGTAGATGCGATAGGGGTACGAAAATTGAATCGTTCGTTTTTTTTTATCGCTGGTTTGAACGTTCCGGGGAGCAGGGTGAGATGTATGCACGCACGGAAACGGTTCGCGGTACCGGAAACCAGACAGTCGTCCGATTCGAAGTGGCTTCCACAGCAGGAAGCGTGAAGCATCGCGGAACGTAAATTCGCACAGGCTCGTAATCGCCGCGCGATAACGCTCACGCGCTCGTCGTTCTCTCTCCCCGTCGCTATCTGTACGGTTCGCGTTCTCTATAAAGAGATAAATCCTCGCTCGCACACGCTTCTCCCGCCGGCTTCGAAGAAAAGCCACGAGGATACGGTTTCAGGATTTACGGCCGTCCGCCGGGAGAGTCGCCGTACTCCGGGCAATTATTCAGAATTTTCATCTTTCATCCCGATCTCGCCGCGAATCGCCGAAGAACGCGCGGAGCTGATTTGTTTCTCGCTAACCTGCGTCGCGGAGACTTCGGCGCAGTAAATTTCGAAATCGCGGATAAACCATCTTCGCGTGATCTTGCTTGAGCCGACTGTACGATTTCAGTGACGTATAGGTGGGAATAAAAAGTAGCAGCACGAGATATCGAAATTAAGTATCGCATTTTTAAACGAAAACAAACACAAGTTTGTTACTTCTATGTAAAATTAATATTTCACACTGTATGTTGCGTTTTCTATTACGTGATATAGTTAAACTCGCGCTTCGATGCATTTTGGAGTGGACTGTATTGAATCAATGATGAACCGGAGGATCCAGTATATTACAGTTTATTGCAAGTACTGGCTAACTAAATTCTAGAGTGACCTTGCTTCTGCTGTCAATGGTACAATATTCAAGAATCGAGAAAAATGACATATTTCCGCCGCTCCGTCTTTCTGCGTGATACGCTGGGGCGTTTACAAAACTCGGAAGCTGATTGGTTAGAAAGAGAGGGTGCTGTTAACAATTTCGTTGACCAGAGCTAGTAGAGTGGGAGCAGGGGCTGTAAAAATAAATGGGAAATTCAGAATTTCAGGATTATGTATGGTTATAATTTTTATGTTTAGGGCCTAAGATTTAGGGCCAAGAAGAAGACTCTGTGTTACGTGCTAATAAAGAACTAAACAGAAATTCGCTACGCGACATTGTATTTTTATATTATATTATTTTTACGTAGCGCAATTTAGCGTAGCGCAATTTAGCGTGTATGTATTAGTATAATCAAATTCTACCGTAGCGAAAAGGTTAAGTCGTCCATTTATGAATATCTGACACTCGGAGTAGAAATCATTTTAAAATAAATTGCAACTAATTTCGAGAACGTGTATTTGTACGAACACGAAGGTATCTTAATTAATCTAATGGCAACTTTTGGAAAAAAGAAGTTGAACGAGCGTTTCACGCTGGACCCAACTTTCACTTTTTTCATGTGACAAGACAAATATGGCTTCCCAAAAATTTATTTTACGATCAAACGTTATGTTATCGAATTGCTCCGCACACTGTATCTTACATCGACGAAGAACAAAAATCGCTGATATATGGTATATCTTCGCGGGGACCGTCCGGTAAATTGTTTTTTATTTAAATTATTAATGAAGGCAACTAACTTCCATAAGATATCTTCATATCTTCGTTTCAAGCTAACGTCGGAGAAGAATCTTCTGGAGAAAGCGATAGCTTTCGAATAATTACTGTTATTTATTTGCAACTTCAAAGTTGGTGGTGGGAACAAGTTTCTTAATTCGGCGCCTCATATTTTCCCGCTTCCATAAAAGAAAAACGCAACCTAAAATGCAGAACATTTGTATGAAAATTAATTTTCCAATACAGTGTTCAACTGAGAGGCAATGTAAATTCGTTCGTTGCGACTCAATGCAATTTGCTGATAATTGTGACTAAGTAAAAATATTATATATTATTGTACTTCTCTACTTTCTTATTAAATGAGAAGAAGATGTCGAAGACAACGGATTTATGCTATGACCCTGTAATTCCTAACGTAAAGCAGGCATGAGCATCGATTGAAGCTTGAACTGCTTAAAATAAAAATAAAATTTAACTTAAAATCATTAAAAATATGATGAAGGGTTGTGGGGTAGAATGGCAAATAGAATGAAAATTTCTTTAAGAGGTTATATAGGGCTCCTGGAAGTCAGCTATAGCAGCGTTCAAAATTATTATTTTTACAAACAAAAAATGTGAAAATACAGTCAAAAGTTACCGTAATATGTCTACAAATTTTTGCATTAATAAATGTAACAATCTTCTCAGGAAAAATTCTTAAAGAATCGCTTTTTTTGGGCCTCCTGACTGTATGTAACCCCTTAATATCAACTTAATATCAACACTAGAACAGAAAATGTTTTGCAGATGCAAAGAGTGCGGCGTGTGTAAATGATGCAGCGTAACGCGTTATAGAGATGTGATAAGTGAAACTCAACGTCCCCGGATACACTGGTAGTCACAACAAGGGGACTAATAAAGCCTACATCCCGTCATACGGTACCCGAAGATCAAAGTCGATCGTTGTCCGCGCAAAAGGAGCAGAGTATCTCGGTAGCGGAGCACGAACACTTGTTCCTTGTCTATGCGGAATTTCGTTCTTGCGAGTTCGGCGGACGCGGCGATTAATCAGAGTGCAGTTTCATTCCTTTCGCGCAAAACACACGGGAAGGAGGTCCGGTGGCGATCGCAGCGATATTTAATCTTGTTGGCGACGGTCAAAAGACTGAGACGAATGCTGCCGGGGCTCGTTGCTAACCGCGAATTTATGGAAACGATAAAACGGCCGGCATACCGAATCTGTCGACGAGTCTAACGCCATACGTATCTTGTCCCGAGATTAATCAACCGAATATCCTTCGCGTTCAAATGGCTCGACTTTTCCGGAACCGGATCAAACGGATGAAAAATGACACCTCGAAAAACAGGGGACCGTCCCGCGTCGAATCAACCGCGGATTTCGTTTCAAAAGAAATATCATATGGCACGCGTAATATTGGGGAGAGTTTATGTCATCCTTTCGCCGGTTTCGAATTCGTTCGTAAAATGCGAACCTTCAAATTTTGCCATTTTTGCCACGCTTACGAATTCCTGTCTCGAAAACTGTTGGCAGAAACGAGTTGAACGTTCTTCTGTTATCTTGTGGAAAGATTTAATTGCCTTCTGAAGCTCATATTCGTTTTTAAAATACGAAGTTTTCAAATTTGCCATTTTTTGGCCATTTTCTCGAATACGCGCTTCGCTTATGCATTTTGATCTCGGAAACTGTTTGAGGAACCGAGTTGAACGTTCTCCTATTACTTTGTAGAAAGATTTAATCGCTTTCTGAAGCTCATATTCGTTTCTAAAATACGAAGTATACAATTTTGCCATTTTTTGGCCATTTTCTCGAATACGCGCTTCGCGTATGAATTGTGATCTCGGAAACTGTTTGTGGAACCGAGTTGAACGTTCTCCTATTAGTTTGTAGAAAGATTTAATCGCTTTCTGAAGCTCATATTCGTTTCTAAAATACGAAGTATACAATTTTGCCATTTTTTGGCCATTTTCTCGAATACGCGCTTCGCGTATGAATTGTGATCTCGGAAACTGTTTGTGGAACCGAGTTGAACGTTCTCCTATTAGTTTGTAGAAAGATTTAATCGCTTTCTGAAGCTCATATTTGTTTCTAAAATACGAAGTATACAATTTTGCCATTTTTTGGCCACTTTCTCGAATACGCGCTTCGCTTATGCATTTTGATCTCGGAAACTGTTTGAGGAACCGAGTTGAACGTTCTCCTATTACTTTGTGGAAAGATTTAATTGCTTTCTGAAGCTCATATTCGTTTCTAAAATACGAAGTTTTCAATTTTCCCATTTGTTGGCCATTTTCTCGAATGCGCGCTTCGCTTATGCATTTTGATCTCGGAAACTGTTTGAGGAACCGAGTTGAACGTTCTCCTATTACTTTGTGGAAAGATTTAATCGCTTTCTGAAGCTCATATTCGTTTCTAAAATACGAAGTTTTCAATTTTCCCATTTTTTGGCCATTTTCTCGAATACGCGCTTCGCTTATGCATTTTGATCTCGGAAACTGTTTGTGGAACCAAGTTGAACGTTCTCCTATTAGTTTGTAGAAAGATTTAATCGCTTCCTGAAGCTCATATTCGTTTCTAAAATACGAAGTTTTCAATTTTCCCATTTGTTGGTCATTTTCTCGAATACGCGCTTCGCTTATGCATTTTGATCTCGGAAACTGTTTGTGGAACCAAGTTGAACGTTCTCCTATTACTTTGTGGAAAGATTTAATCGCTTTCTGAAGCTCATATTCGTTTCTAAAATACG
>CM052132.1:3850616-3861432 GCA_028454255.1 Halictus ligatus | reverse complement strand
AACTCACGTATTTTCATCAACGAAGTTTCCAACTTTCTTTCTTTGGTACAATTAAACACTTACCTTACTTCCTCTGTAAATGAAAATGTAATTGTGGCAATAGATATCTAATTTATACGAAAAAATTTCTTCCGCGCGTGGTAATGGAAAAACCACAATTTTCTTGAAATTGTGCAAGTTTCATGAATTTGCGTTCATGAACTTTCTTGAAATTGTGCAACGAATTTTCTCAAGGTTAAGAAACGTTCGCACCGTAATCTCCCTATTCTTCCTATATTCTAAAAACTTTCAGCTTTAATTAAAACAAACATTTTCATCGCTCCACCTCGTTTCTGTCGAAAGTTCTTCGATTTTGAATCCGATTTCGTCCAAATTGCCCACTGTGAAAGGGTCAATCTTGTAATCTTGATCACAACCGAGTTACTTTGATCTTGTGCCAAGCCGATAGATATTTCTCACAATGGTCGACCATTTTGCTTAAAATATCACGATCCTGGCCGCGCCGCGCGCAGAATCCTCACGATTCGACGCGCCAAGTTATCCGAACTCGCCGCCTGCCGTGCCGTAAGAAACCCGCGAAACGAATACAAAATTCGCGTTCCTATAAATAATTCATCGTGCAAGGAAAGATTGCGCGACAGGGGATGAGCGGTTAATTCACCGTAAAAGAATAAGGACGGACAGCCCGCCATTCTTCCGGAAACTCGGTAACACCGCGGACGGCCTCGGTGTAACGCAAGTTTCGCGGCGTTACGAAGTTTGCGTTGCCGCCGCTTTTCAATTCCGTCATGAATAAGAAGCGGCACGGTGGATCGATGTCAGGCTGGAGAGAGAGAGAGAGAGAGAGAGAGAGAGAGAGCACGTTTTCGTGTTCGACGTATCGACGATCGAGAGAGGTGGGCGGCTCGTTGCTAGACGAATCGGGGGAATAAAACGGTCGATCTGGCAGCGAGAAACAGACGTTCTTTCCGGCAAGAACTTTCCCGGCCGTAAAACGTCGGCCATCGGTTTTTACGAGCAGCGGAGAAGTAGAATTTAACGAAAATAATCGCCGAATGAAACAATTTGTCCGTATCTTTCCGCGCGAGGACCCGCCGGCGAACCGCGGAACTTTTATTGCCGCGAGCGAACCTCGAGTTATGCCAGACAAGTACGTATAACACCGTCTAGCTGGGGAACGAATTTTCTCCTAAACCGATTGTTGGATGTCTCCGGTGATTTTCCAACTTTTTTAGAACCCTGTTTCAGCTACACTCTTTCCGCTACTGGCTTCTTCTTATTCCAGCTGCCGAAATACACAGTGTTTCGTTTCTAACCGGTTAACTGTGGAATTGAATTTGAAGAATCCCTCACGGCGCGGAGTTGAAATCAAGCAATGACGAATATACACGTCGAACGCAGGCCAAATGCGGCTATTGTAAAAGCCAAAACCCTTGTAAAGCTAAATGAGAAAGAATCCTCCTGGAGAGGAGCTCCTGGAGATCAGCTATAGCAGCTTCCAAAATTATTATTTTTACAAATAAAAAATGTGAAAATACAGTTAAAAGTTACCGTAATATGTATACAAATTTTTACATTAATAAATGTAAAAGTCTTCTCAGGAAAAATTCTTAAAATGTCGCTTTTTTTGGGCCTCCTGACTAATCGGCGTAAATGTTACAAATAACTAAAAAATCAGTAAGTGATTAAAATTGCAGCGTTCCCATGAGAGGGTGTGTAGCGCACATTGATTTTCTGCATTTATTAAATCATTGTAGCAGTTTCTTTTTGCATGATACACGGTGTAGCGAGTACGTCCTCATTCTATCATTGAGAAGTGTCGGTAACAGGAGTTAACGTGTGTTAAGCAAGCGAAGTTCTATGAACTGCATAGAACAAGACAATGCAACGCAGAATATGGAAAACGCAAGTTTTTCATGTCTCGCCTCCCACGGTTTTCATCTCGCAATACATGATCCACAGTCCCGTTTGCAAAGGCGTGGATTATATTTATCACGAACGCTCGTGTTTGTAAACCAGCCGTAAATGTCGCGGATATAGCACGACTTGTTGCAACTCCGGTACTGTCATATTGTTGCACCTCGTCGGGAAGTTGTAACTTGTACATCTATGAATTTGTTCCTCAGGAATTGCTAAAGATAACGAACACGCACAGTTCCACCGCTATATTTTCGTAAACTACTCAATAATATTATTTGTAGTACGTGTACAAGGTCTTTTCTTTCACTTCCTTACTCGAGGCAATAATAATTTGCATACATCGAAGAGAACTTGGTTTACAAATCTAGAAATAATTTCATTCTATCAATTTTAAGCCACTTTTCCAGTGCTCAAGAAGTTCAAGAAAATTATGATAATAATCACTAATGTGTTCAAAACATTATTAAGCTACGTCATAATTTTCTTGAACTTCTTGAGCACTGGAAAAGTAGCTTAAAATTGATAGAATGAAATTATTTCTAGATTACACAATAAAAAAGGTTCTATCGAGTCGTCGTAAAATAAACACATTCGGTTTCGTTCGAACTTCTTTTAAGTTTCCAACAAAGTAGAAAATTACATCGAACCAGTTTTACAACTTCTAACTGTAACTCGATCATTCGAAATGATCACGGACTGTCAATTTATTTTAGAAACAAAATACCGATTGAAACAGCTTCCCTCCGGAGCACCTACATTCCGTTGAACGCTATAGCAATTCGCGAGCAGTCCAGGTGTTAACACTGCCGCGATATTCCGAAAGTGTGTCGCTGAAGAGAGATCGTTCACCGGTCGCGATTGTTTATTAAAAAGGCCGAGGATACGGTCATTGTTGTCACGATACGCGTGGCTCTTTAATTTCATCTACCGTGAACGATTATTTACATAATCTGAGACGCGATATAGCCAGCCATTCACCTCGCTCGACCGCCGACTCGCCATTGTAATTTGTAAGTTACCGAGTCGCGCCGCGGCAATAATTATCCGTCGATGTGTGCGCGCGCACCTATGCAGGATGCATTCTACGGCTGCAAGATGAATCGCGAACTGGGCTACGCTCGAGGCTACGCGGATGCAACGCTTTCCTACGACTTTTCTTTTGCATAATTGAATAGTCGCGGAATTATTTCCTTCAACCCCTCGTGACCTTTGCTACGGACACTTTTTCCTGTGACCTTTCCTCCCGACGAGGCGACCTTTCATTGACCCTTTAACCCTTTGCGGAGCAATGCCGATGTGATGAAAACATTCAAGTATTAGTTACATCAATGCGTTAAAAACAATATTATTGTCTATGCGAAGATAACAGGCCGAATTTCACGATTTTACCAGGGTTTGGAGAAAGGCTGATAAAGACCGAACGAAAAGCAATAGTTACATAATTCAAAAAGCAGTGTATTAACACTAGATTTACGGAGCACTAAAAGTGGCCAGTTTGGATTATTTTATAAAAATACCAGCAATATATTCAGCCAGATTTTTAGCAGGTTTTTGCTACAATATATATGTTCCAAGGAATAAATGTGTCAAATAAATTTTCTATAAATGCATTTTTAATATGTTAAGGACGCATGTTTAAATGTTAAGGACGAAATAGAGAATAAAACAGTGACGCTAATTTTTCTATGTTCGTTGAAAATTACATAAATAACAAAGGTATAAGTGTTCATAAAGAAAAGAAAAGTTAACTTCTATTTTTCAAAACATAATTGCACATACGATAAGTCGTGTTTTTATCATAACTTTATATGGACCGTTTACTGCAAAGTACTTTGCATTTCCAAAATATTTTGTAACAAAATAAATAATATTGCGCAACAAAAACATAAAGAATAACTGCAAGGTACATGGTAGGCGCCGGACGGATTATCTCATCCGAAACAAGTAATTGTTATAGGTAATATAACATGTAGAATATAAGATATATAATATAACATATATAATAAGGGACAGTTAAACCGAAAAACTATTTATTCCAATTCTCTCGTAACGAAATTAGACCATTTATGACGTATTATAAATTTATTTCGATATAGAGTTCTCTCGCGATGCGAATAGTAAAGCACTTCAAGGCCCCCGGCACTAAAAGTGTTAAGCGCCGAACGTCTAATAGAACCTAACCTACAAAGTCTTCTCTTTCTTCGAGAATTACAAAATGCAAATTAAAAATCTAAATTTATTTTGATATAGAGTTCTCTCGCGATGCGAATAGTAAAGCGCTTCAAGGCACTAAAAGGGTTAAGCGCCGATCGTCTAATAGAACCTAACCTACAAAGTCTTCTCTTTCTTCGAGAATTGCAAAATGTAAATTAAAAATCTAAATTTATTTTGATATAGAGTTCTCTCGCGATGGGAATAGTAAAGCGCTTCAAGGCATCAAAAGGGTTAAGCGCCGAACGTCTAATAGAACCTAACCTACAAAGTCTTCTCTTTCTTCGAGAATTACAAAATGCAAATTAAAATATAAATTTATTTTGATATAGAGTTCTCTCGCGATGGAATAGTAAAGCGCTTCAAGGCAAAAAGGTTAAGCGCCGAACGTCTAATAGAACCTAACCTACAAAGTCTTCTCTTTCTTCGAGAATTGCAAAATGCAAATTAAAAATATAAATTTATTTTGATATAGAGTTCTCTCGCGATGCGAATAGTAAAGCGCTTCAAGGCACTAAAAGAGTTAAGCGCCGAACGTCTAATAGAACCTAACCTACAAAGTCTTCTCTTTCTTCGAGAATTGCAAAATGTAAATTAAAAATATAAATTTATTTCGATATAGAGTTCTCTCGCGATGCGAATAGTAAAGCGCTTCAAGGCCTGCGGCACTAAAAGTGTTAAGCGCCGAATGTCTAATAGAACCTAACCTACAAAGTCTTCTCTTTCTTCGAGAATTGCAAAATGTAAATTAAAAATCTAAATTTATTTTGATATAGAGTTCTCTCGCGATGCGAATAGTAAAGCGCTTCAAGGCACTAAAAGGGTTAAGCGCCGATCGTCTAATAGAACCTAACCTACAAAGTCTTCTCTTTCTTCGAGAATTGCAAAATGAAAGGGCCCGGGAGGGTTTGTTCGCCGCTCGGTGGTTCCGGCTTGAAGCCGTGACGAATCGAATCGCGTCGCAAACTAAATGAAAACGGGGCACCGGGGTCGGATGATTCTCGCGATTGTTCGACGGAAAGTTCTCGAACCCGAAGAAGGAAGACTGTTCAAGGCGGTTCCTCGCGATCGATAGCGGAGGACAGAGGCAACCCCGGGAAAGTTCGCAGCGAGTCGTCCATCATTTCGGGGATTTCATTTCAGGGTAAACCGGCGCGATAAGACGCGTCCCGCGATTGGTTCTAAGCATCGGATCGCGATTGAATCTCGACCGTTTCGGAGGGCGGAAGGGAGGGGGCGGCGGGGGGAGCAAATAAAATCGAAAGTCACGAACGGAATAGAGTGCCGTGCCAGCGAAAGAGGGATTCGTGAGTGGCGTATCCGCCGGAAGTAGTTATCGCCGGTGCTCGCCGAGTGTTTTTCCAACCGTGTTCCGTTCTTCTTCGTGACATTATACGACTTCTCGTTTCGCTGCACCACGTCGCCTTCATTGCCTCCCCTTTTTCTTCTTTCCTGGTCGCTGGATCGTGTCAACGATCCCTGGATCTGCTACTTCGACGCTAGACAAGCTCCCGTGTCTATCAGTCTCCACCCGGGGTGCAGTTCTTCAACGACAGTTTAACGTCGACTTCGGATCGAGGATGTCTGCGGAAAAATACAATGGCGGCCATATACTTACGTACAGTTAATAAAATTAACCCCTTCGCACTCTCGAAGCTGTTTCAACTCCAAAACGAAACATTTCCTCCGACCTAGAATATTTCCCTTCTATATGTGTTTTTTTTTCACTTTATACACGCGAAAATGGTGCAATTTACTCGTACAATACTGAAGTGTTCAGTAATTTATTAAATACAACGTAATAATGTGAAAAATATTTTGAATAATGGTACAGCAATTTTTAGTGGTGCCTTACAGCGACCATTCGATTGCTAAGGGTTAAATATTATTTCCTGTACACTTATACGTTAAATAAGTATACGAAAATCAATTATATTTTTTATACGTTTACAATATGTATAATGAGATATCAAAACAGCTTTCCTTAGTTTACTGTAATGAAAAAGTTTTTTATATTTTTATACCGAAGTGTAAAATTTTCTGCGGTCACAGTATACATCGAAACACCTATATTTTCAAATGTTTCTTGAACTTATAACTATAATACATTAATATTTCGTATGTACATCAGCATGTACATCAGGGTCAAACACTCTTAGAAATAAATTGTTGATACTACTCTCCAAGTTCCGTAGAAATAAGTCAGGTTTTAAAGTTAAAATATGAAGCCACTGTACAATGTATCGTAAAACATACGAATAGAAATGAAACAGAAATTGACTGATCATATTTTACAACTTTTATGATATCTCAAATTAACATAAAAGTTTGTCAAACTTGATTAGCCTCTTTACCAGATCCAGTTTCAATTATACCGTGTTTCACGAGCGCATTAAATACGCAGTCCAGACGCAATAGCAATAGTCATATCACGCTGTATCACCGGGATAAAAGAGTACCATTTTCAAAGTCACAAATCCCGATACTCGTAGCAACTCGGGGAATACTCGCGCGAACGTCGACACGCGGAAAAAGCTGGCATAACTAATTGCTCACTTTATGCAACCCGACGCAACGAACTATAAGCGACACTTACGGGAAACGCAGAGGAGACGCAGTGCGGATACTTTCGTTTTCACGAACCATCAAGTTTTACGTTCCAGCTTCGCTCCTCGCCGCGACGCCGAGATGTAATAAAGTGAATTATGAGTTTGTAGAGTTTTACGCGTGTTCATAAATATCGTATTGCATATTACCTCTCGTTGAATGTACAATCGTTCCGGACATTTAAGTGGAAATACAGGCAGCTTTATGCGGGCATTAACTATATCATCTTGGCGCATTGATGTTGTTGGGATGACGAGGTTAGGGGATTGAACGTGACTTTATATTTCAAGCATTTATTTAAACTCCGCAACGGAATGAACGTTGATCAGTTTGGTTAATGTTGTTCGCATACAATATGATGTTGTATTTGACTTGTACACTGAAAGTATGACTATCGGTACGTTAGTATAGAAACTTTGCACTCGGCGCTTTTTCCATTCGAAAACTAAATTTTTCTTCCGTCTTGGAATATTTCCATTTTATTCATACGAAACCGATCCGAATCATTGGAAATCAAGAAACATCCCAATAACATCAACAGGTACAAGGGGTACAGCCTGACTCCAATATGGCGCACGCTCTTCCCAGTTTTTTAATTGTTCGGCCGCCCAATTAGAAAGACATCTTTTGATTGGTGCTCACCGAACCGTAAGAATGAGTGAACCCACTATATAAGTGGAACGCGAAGCGACACACTTCAGTATCAGTGTGTCTCCAGACCCCCTGATGAAGTTAGCTGCAATGCTGACGAAACGTTGGGAAATCTCTTCCTTCGGGACACGGCTTACACCCGAAAGCCTCAACAGACACAACTGTACGATCCGATTTCCACATATAATATTTAAATGTTTCGTAATCTATTAAATATGAATTTTGTAATGTAACAAATATTTTCTAATATTTTTGGTAATTCCTTTGAAATAATGTCACAACAATTTCTAGTGGCGTTTCGCGCATTTCGATGTATACTCCAACAGATGCATTATTTCTCAGCTATGATCGCGAATTTGCATCGCTAATCGCTTCATGTAATTTTCGTTTTCGGTGTCAATCATTCGGGAACAAGTTATCCTTTTCTTTTTTTTTGAAAATATATAATTTTGGATAATTTTTGCTCCCTGACTCCGAACTTTCGCTGAAAATATTCCAAACAAATCAAAATAAAATATTAAGATAAACAGTCAATATAAAAGAAACTTTATATTGCAGTAATGATACTCATCAATAAATTTACCGTCACTTTCGAGTGACTGCACGATTACTGGAACGCCACCGAACCACTTCTGAATCTCTACTGAACCAAAGAGGATGAAAACGAACGAGTTTATATACCTTGAAAATGAAAGGGGTAGTCTGTTTAAGATTTAACGTCACGTGGGGTCACAGTCACATTTGTTGTCACTTCCAATGAAAACCAGGCCTCGGTTAGATTTTCGTTAAAAAGTGGTTAATGAAGGTTATTCGGCCAATTCCTCTCGGGATATTAATTAACGGATGCCAGAAGGAGTGTCTAAAGACTTTCATACGAAGAAGGCATACGGTGTCTTCCATTAATAAAAGGGGCTTGTTGGGACGCTTTTTGTTCTCAGAAAAGGGATTAGAACTTCTAAAGGAAACGGAGGTAACGTGTCTCTATACGTAACACACGGAAACCCCCTCCGATTTATCGTCACCCGCGGAGAGACTCGCCCGGAATCGATTTTCGGGCAGGTAGATCAGGTGGACGGGGGTGTGTAGGAACGAGTCGATTGTTCTCGCGACGAGATTGCAACGTGCGGCGGTCTGGGTGTGGGTGCACGCGAAGACGCGAGAAGCATGAGCGCGGAGGCTGGTTGGTTGCAGTCCACTTCTCTTCTCGCGAGCCACTTGTTTCGCTTTGGGGCCATCTTTCTCCGTTCGCCGGCCGCTCGCCCGCGGAGACTTTTGACCCAGAACGGGGAGTAGCTGCGGAACATCTCGAGTACGAGGAAGCGGTAAATATAACACCGTTTCAGCGGCGCGTGAACAGCTACCAGCGAGTGACATCGGCCGCCGCGCCGACCAGAAATAGCAGCGAGAGAGAGTCGTGCAGGTGCTCTCCGTGGGAAGCGCTTCGTTTCGTTTCGTTTCGTTTCGTTTCCACCGAGGGATGCGCCCATTCCCTGTACCCGAGCCTCTTCTTCTTCTTCTCCCCAAGACTCCTGTGCTCGTGCAACCTTCTTCGAGTCAAGAATGGATCGGAACGTGGAACGGAAACGTCTCCTTGGATCACCGGGCACTCGCGAACCCTCCGGATCCTCCGCGGTCAAAAGGTCGCCGAGGAATGGCAATTTATTGTTCTGCCACCTGTTTCGTTCCTTAGAAAAACCCATTGTCAACGAAAGAATTGCAGAAACCGCAGAAGGAGGATATTTTACAGGGAAAAGTGCTTGGAGAATGTATATGTTTCCCGGCGTGCTCTTTTTGTGGACAGCATTCCCGGGGGATTAGTGCAGCTCCTGCAGGAGGCAGTTAGGGGGCAACTGTCTGTGCCGTAACCACTGCCGCAGTCGGTGTCACTTGTTCGAAACGACACTCGCGAACTGTGGTGTCGCGTCGATCCCGGAATTGGGAGAAATCGTATCGCGATTAGGTGAAGGTTTAACGGGGAATGATTGTATCGTCAATCGCCGGAGAACTGGTCTTTATTTGCTAGAATCTCGGTGTTTTTAACAGTTCGGTTTTTGAAGCAGTTCTGACTTGGTTACAATCGTATAGGAATTAGGAAAGCTCGGATGTGAGTGTAGTTTTAGGAAGTGGTAGAAATATGGTAGATAGTGGTGGAAAATTAGGAAGATTTGTAAAGATTTAAATATATCTACCAAAAATAGCATCCCATCTAGTGCTTCTATATTTACGGCTGAATGCATTGCTTGACATTGCTCTTTATTTATTCATTACTCGAGAACTACCGGCTATAGCCTTTATTTCAATTTTTATTGACTCATACTATTATTTCTACTTAAGGACATCTTGATATACATGGTCCACGTTTCTTTTGTAAGCTATTTTGTAAGCTGAATGTTACTGATTCAAACTATTTTTAAGCAAGAGTAACACTCCTGTACTCGATATAAATTCAACAGCTTTTCGCCTTTAGTTGCCATTTTGTGAGAAACAATTCTTTTCCGTGGACGGAGTGCGCGCTATAACTCGGCGGGACATGGTAATTCACCTGAAGGGATTAGGCTAAGAATCGTCATATGCTCATAAATTATTTAGAGAATCAGCTGTATCAAAGTACAGGAGGTCAAAATATTTCAAGGCACAGCCACGGGCAAGTAGAATACTGAATTATCATCAGAGAAAATACTAAATTGAAAAGTAATCGTCTGTCCCGGTAAGTTATACATTTTTTAATCATACATCGCCATATCTCGAGAACTATTAATCGCGTCGACTTCGTTACGGTCTCGTTCAATTTAGAACGAAACGACATATAAATGATGGTATTGTGCTCAACGGAGAAAATGATTTTAGTATTTTTTCCTCGCGATTGGGACCACTGCGGGGCGCCTCGCGAATACCGAGCCGTATGATTCTAAGTGGTTCGTAATAGACTTTCGGGAAACGGGGCGCTTTTAGAATTTCACCGAGGGCGCTGATTCAGCCCTCCACGTGAGAATGCGACGGAAGACGTGGAAGAAGGGGGTCAAGCGAGATTTCGGCCGCGATCCCCGTGTGCGTGCAGCTGTCGGGCCGCGGGTTCTCGCGATCTCCGCAACGAGTTGCAGCGAGTCGTGATTTCGGTAATTGGTTCGGTTTAGTATGCGGGACGAGGACCGCCGCCGGACCGTTTCGCACTCGTTTCGGAGCTATTCGGATGCTCGATGCTCTTGGAACGAGGAAGACGAGGCCGTTTCGTCCGCAAGGTGAACATTCTCTAATTAGCCGAACCAATATTAGCAACGCGCGGCTATAAACGACTAGTTTCTTAATTAGATGGGAATTAGCTTGCATTCCGTGTATCATACTGTCATTATGGCAGAGATTCGTCGAGAGTTATGCGTGGCATGGTGGAAAATACATTTAGCGTTGCAGTCTTTGTGCACTTTGTTGT
>CM052132.1:3838755-3850516 GCA_028454255.1 Halictus ligatus | reverse complement strand
AACGACGCGTTCGAACCTACCAACTATACCTACGCTGCTAAGGTATACGCTTAATTATTACATTTCATCGAGAAATATTCAAAACTTTCGAATTTCGGCTTCTGGAGAATTTGAGGAGAGTACTAGACAAATTCAGCTTTCTAAGTCACTATCTCTCGTATGATAAATTGACGTCTATGTTTCAAAAGTAGAAAAACTAACCTCTTCAAATCGATGTTACCCACGCCTCTTGTTGATGCTTTATGGTCAAATTTTCGTCGAGGAGTTTTGTATCCAAGAATTTACAAAACGCTCCGATCGTTATTGGATAATACGCCCCACCTTCAAAATCGTATTGTTTATGTATTATGAGGCGACTTTTTCTTAATTGTTAATAGAAATGCCGCGTAAATATGTAAGGACTACATTAAGGGCATCATGGTCTGAGAAAGATCTCAATGAGGCAATGGAGATGGTGAAAACCAAACAAATGGGAGTTAACGAAGCTTCTAGAGTGTTCAGTATACCTTCAAGGACTGTATTTTATAACATACTAAAGATTTAGCCAAGAATAAACATCCTGAAAAGAAACCAAAGATTAGAAAAAGGTATAGAAATATTAAACCAAAGGCAAAAAGAAGTAAGAATAGAACATCTTCTGAAAGTAGCAATGAGATAAAAGTGAAGAAGGATAATTGAGAAAAAGAAATTTCCGATGAAGACGCTAATAAGTGCGTACAGTGTACTGAATACTATTATTGTACTAAATCAACAGAAGACTGGATACAATGTAGATCATATTTAGCTTGGTTACATGAGTTCTGTACAATGTACAATCCTTTTTACAATCGTTGTGATCGAAAAGCCAAAAGAGCAGCCCTTAATAAGAAATAATATAATTTCATTACATATAACTATATTTTTGTTCGTAACTATAGTATTTGTTGCTTTTGTTTAAACTTTTATAATACTTTATTAAGCATAATATACCTAAAGTAGTGAATAATTTATTTAACAAAGTAGATGGGTAAAATGCCTCATGCATGTGACAATATGCCTCACGTACGGTTAACAAAAATAATTATTTTCTGCTACTTTTTATTACGTTTCGTTCATGATCGAGGCATAGTTGTGAAGAGAAATGAACAATTTATGTGATTTCACAGATAAAATAAAAAATTACTGAAAAATGTTTTTTTTTGCCGTCTCTTCGTTTTCTTGATACAAAGATCGGAACTGGAAGGTCTGAATTATTCACGTTTACTCATCCAGTGGAAAACAGTTGCTTAGTAAATAGGAAACGCTGGAACTTAGCGAAGCGTGCGCCCGTGAACGTTCCGAGCAGCTTCCTGCCGATTTTAATTAAAACGACTTTAACATTCACATTTGATCGTAGCAGGGGTATTGAAAGGGGCGGAAGGGTACGGCTGATGAAAATGCTCCAGGCGGTCTGTCAGTTGCTTCTGTAAAAGGACGGACGAGATCTGCCTGCTCTCCCCATTTTTCTCGAGGATTTTTCCGCCCGCTTGCTTCGTTCGCAATCAATTGCTCACTATTATTCCTATATGCAAATTGTTACTTCGCATACGACTGCAATTAAACAGTTAAAAAGATCTCATACTCGTTTCAGTCCGCCAACAGTATTGCACCTTTTCTTTTTCTGGAAACTTAATTAATACTAGGTTTAGGGAGCACTGGAAACGACTATTTTACATTACTTTATAAAAATAACACGAATGTATCTATCAAAAAGCCATATTTTATATTGTCGCCATATTTTAAATAATATAATCCCAAAGAAATCAATTTGTCACATAACCTCAATATTCGTAAAAATAAAAGTTTTAGAATCCGTCATTTTGATGGGTCCTGGTATTAAAAATTGCATTTAATAACATGTAATACTTCATTTTACGTAGAAACGGAAATCGAATAGTACAATAGAAAGCTTTTAACTCTATCTTTTAACATAAATGAATGAAATCACGTAAATTGAATGAATTGTACGACTTCGCGTACTAATTTAAATTAATGCACAGGGTGACCCAGGGATATGCCAATGAAAGTGGCTGTATACGATAAGTAAAATTGTAAAATATATTTTTAAAAAATTTCCAACTGTGTTTCCGAGTTTTTGAATAACAGGTCCGCGAATTAATAGTACAAGAAATTGTTTAAGAAGAGAACTTCCCATAATGCTCTTACAGGCAATTCTGTGGTAGAGCGGAGTGTACATTGGCGAACAAATATATTGACGTTGTCGTAGTTATATCACAGTTTGTAGTACAAGCATAAGCGGTTATTTCGACCGGGAAACGCGATACGGCCGGGATCGATAAGTGCGCGTGACTGAAACTTCTGTCTGGTTCTTCGGGATTCGATAGTTTATTTACTCTGTGCGCGAATTCGATGCGTGCTCTGTACACGTGTGCGAAACTAACATCTGCCTGTGCGAAATACAAACACCTCGGGGCGGTTGTATTCTACTTCAAAAGTACGAGCGATCGATACGCGGGCTGCCTCCAAATTAAAACGCGTTATTACCCGGGGGTTGTTCGTCGAAAATCTCCATAAAATGTGTTTGTTTTTTGAACATCGTTAAAAACAGCACGGTATCGCAGTATGAACAACACGGGAACACAAACGATTGTATTTCATTTCAGTTTCCGTAAATCAAGTTGTCCACTAGTGAACGCAGTTCGGTTATTATAAAATAGTAATTAATAAGACTGCAGTATACGGTTGTCTTTGACAACTACGAACAGATGCAGACGCGACAAAAGAGAAACAAACTTGAGATGGCAAAATTTTCACCATAATTGACATAAATGCAACATAATTTATATCGACACTAAGCACAATCAAGCGACAAAGAAAAGCTAATCGTCAAATGAAGGAAGTAAATAATTTCTTAAACGATGAAATAGCTTCTCGAGGAACGAATCAATTACAGGCCGAAGCAACTGCACCTACCAATGAGAATGATTAAACTGCTCATTTACTGGATACGATAACAAATTAAGAGACTCGAATGAAATTGTTATTTCGTTCGGAAGATTGCATAGGATTCAATCAACTTTTAATAAACCCTCTGTATTTGTACAAGCGTTCGCGTGATTTCATGCTTGCGGTAATTAATGTTGCTTTTAGATTCCGCGCCGAGTTTGTAAGGCTGCTTCGCTTCGAGAAAACGAAACGCGAACCGCGTTCGTGATACTATAAAATTATTCAGGAAGTAATTCCGCGTTTCTGGCGCAACAAGACCGCCGCGTAATGGCGCGTTGCGCGCCGATCGCGTTCATTTCGCTGAAATTGTTAAATTAATTGGAAGCCCCCGTGAAACGGGCACCATGAAAATTCATGTCTTTCGTTCACCGGCCGCCACGTCGGCTATCGATCTATTTTCTTTTTCTGCTTGCGAACACCGCGCGCCCATCCCCGGCGCCCAATAAAATTGCAACGAAAGTTTTCGCTGCCCGGCGCGAGAACAATATACGTGGAAATAATGATGTTCCCAACAGAACGAAACTTCCGGAGCTTGTGCTTCTCGAATTTCGCATGCCAATTCCGCAAGTGATTATCGATCGCAGCCGTCCGATCGATGTCGACTACGAGCACAGGCGAGATCGATTCGAATTCCCTTGGAACCTACACTCCTGGACAAAATGATAGCACGAGTGTGCTATCATTTAGTTCTCAAGGGTAAATCAAGAATTCTCTGAATTCTAGAAATGGTATGTAAACATCGTCTCACGATGGTGTATTGTACAGCGACAAACTGAAACTACTCCGTTCGTACTTGTGTTTATCAACAAAAGTCAGAGGTCGGCGAAATGATAGCACTCTTGACCTTCTATTTCTCACTTTTTCTACGTTTCGAGTTATACAAACATAGCGTGGTGTAGGCATTCAGTCTCGGTGGAATTTCCAGTCGTCATCGAACAAAATGGGACGCGGCAAGAAATTCAGCAAAGAGGAAATACAAGTTATCTTGAGATTAAGAAAAGAAGAGTTCTGCATATCAAAAATTGCAAAAACCGTGCAGAGAAGTCGTGAAGTTATTTATAATTTACTGAAAGACAGCAATAAATATGGTACACGGAAGAGCAGTGGACGACCGGCCGCCATTTCTGATATAGACGTGAAATTGCTCAAAAAGCAGGAGTTGAAACTAATCCGAGAAACGTTCGTCGTATTCTCCAGACATGTGACAATATTATAAGACGAAAATTAAAACGGAAACCTGCGTTGACAACGAGACACAACGAGGCTCGTGTCAGCTTTGCGAAACGACGCATCCATTGGAAAAAGAAATGGAGGCGAATTATATTCACAGATGAAAAGAGATTCAACCTGGATGGTCCAGACGGTTTTGAATATTATCATCATCATGTACGAAAAGAAGAATTGTCAAAAGTGCGACGTCAAATGGGTGGAGCATTGGCTACAATGGAAAAAGCGAAATCGTCTTTATCGACAGCCGAATGAATGCCACCGCTTATCGTGATTTAATACGACAACGAATTAGCAAGTGTGCGGTACACATTGCTGGTAGCAATTTTATATTTCAGCAAGATACTGCCGCGGTCCATACAGCTAAAATAGTAAAAGATTATTTTTCATCGGAAAATATTTCGCTTCTTGATTGGCCGGCATGTTCCCCTGATTTAAATATAATCGAGAACTGTTGGGGACAGCTTGCTCGTCGGACAATTTCAAAATATGAATGAGTTAAAACAGTGTCTTAAAGACGAATGGAGTAAATTGTCACAAAGTTATATTCGTAAATTGTTTAATTCTTTGCCAAAAAGAAAAGTCATTGAAAATAAGGGAGGTCCTACACACCACTGAGAATTAAAGTACTTGTTTCAACTTATTTCATTCTTGTTACACATATGTTTAATTTTTGTTAAATGAATGCTTGATTTATTAACATGTGCTATCATTTCGCCGACATCCGCTACGAGATTTTTGTTAACAAATACAAGTACGGACAGCGTAGTTCCAGTCTATCGCTATTTAATATATGACGGTAAAATGATATTTACGTACCATTTGTAGAACCTAGAGAATTCTTGATTTATTTCTTTTTGTCCAGGAGCGTATCAAGAAACCCGGTGTATTCGAACCGACGACTCTCAGCCTGGACGTGATTAATCGGCGAAAAACGGGAAGATCGATACGGTTGACGCGGTTATAATGTATCGCTGAAAGGAACGGGTTTCTCTCTTCGGCGTTGTCGAAATCGATCGGACAAGTGGTGCCGTTGCACGGGGGATCTAATTACAAACATCCTCCCCGGGCTCCTCTTAATTGATTAATGTCGTATCTAGCGTGGTACAAGCAATCGTAGACGTTTCCAGACCGAGCCGGCATTTTAATTGAGATAAATACGCGCGAACACAGCGGCGGCCGGATCGCCACTTCTGCGCGCAGACGTAATTACAAGCGACTGCTTCGGCCGGGGAGAGAGAGAGTGCCCCGTGATAATATATAGGCTTTATCACGGGCACCGATCCGCGGATGATTATTATTAATTAGCCGTGGCCCCGTAATTACACGTTTCCTGACTGGGAATCCACGCCGGCCATCCTCCCCCCGTCGTTAGCCGGTGAAATATATTTACTCTCCATCGGGCGTTAATCACGGAAACAAGTGTCCCCCGATCTCTCGAAAACCGAGAAACAAATTCCAGTTTGCGCTTGACCGGCCGCGCTCGCGCGAATCATCTTTTCTCGCCGCGCGAACCTCGCGATAACGCGCGGAATAACACGAGCCGAACGCGCTGCGCGGATACTCGAGCGCGACGCGCAACCGAGAACTGGATGTGTCGTTTTCATGTACACTCATACATGAAAGTATTCGAACGCTTACAATTCTAATATTCAACCAATGAAATATGTATGTTAAATTGAAGCATTTGATGTAATATGACACATACAGCAAGGGATTGGTCTTAAGACTATATAAGTAAGATTAGACAATAATTCAACGATTTGTACCGTGTTTACACTACATTTATTGTAAACACGTACCAGAAGCGGCTCACAAAAGTATTCGAACTTTGAAGAACTAAGCGTTTCCAACGATAATAGAATGTAAACAAATATTTCTCAGTTCGCTAGCAGAGGGTCCCAGCGAAACAGTATTCAAACTTTTTGTCACAGTCTTCGTTACTAATAATGTAACAAAATGAATCGCAAGAAATCGGAAACAAGCAAGTCTGTCAGAGAATTAATAGTAAATTGGCATAAGGAAGGCAAATCATATGGTGACATTGCACAGCTTGTGAACAGAAGCAAGTCTACAATTCATTATATTGTGAAGAAATTTAATACGCAAGGTGACATGTAGTAGTAACATGTGTATGTAGTCTTAAGACCCATCCCTTGCTATATGTGTCATACTACATCAAATGCTTCAATTTAACATACACATTTCATTAGTTGAATATTAGAATTGTAAGCGTTCGAATACTTTCGTGTATGAGTGTATAGTCGCGCCGGTATTCAACCCTCTACGGTGCCGAGTCTTTTCTCCCTTTCGCTTCAGACCCCGCTGCATCGTACAGGGTGTCCCACGTAAATCGGAACACCTGAATATCTTTCGTATTTACAGTCCTATAAGAGAACTTCAATAATAATGGCGAAGAAAGAAATTTGTCGTGAAATTTCAAGGTCACGAATGTTTTCTTAAATGGAATAGTATAGTTCGTTTACGATAGCATGACGAAGAGAATAAAAAACTGAATTTAGTGGATACCACCTTTTCGACCTTGAAATAACCTTGAGCAAGAATAATCATGTTGAAGCGGATGAAGTGTGGAAGTTTGAAACTTACGTGTTCCAGTAAAGATTGTGAGTTGTTTATGTCGGGTTGACCTTTACATATCATAATAAATTTGAGCTCCGGACGGACGTGGATTGGACTTTTAAAAGTGACCACTTTTAAACTGGTCATTGCAATATTGAAGCGTCAACATTTGTCAACATTTTGACGCTTGCAAGTTCGTATACGAATATTGCAGAGAGATTCTCTTAATTTCGAGAGATTTAGTGTTCGTATCGAAAAGAAAAGGCTTTGAACAGACGTGGCAAAGACATGGCATGCATTTTTGATTAATTACTTACTTATTTAAGACGTGAAATGTCTAGAAAAAAGGGCACAGCGTAACACAGCGTGACAGTCAAGGCCAAATGCCTTCCGGCCCCCTTAAGAAACTACATGATATAGTATAAACAATATTCTTGCAAGTACGGGCGTAGAGAAGATATAGAGGTCACCTTTTCTACTCTTTTTAAATGGAATGTCCAATATTTTGTGCTCGATTTCGATATATTGGCGTATTCTGAGTATTCTGTGTATACCTCTAATAATGTGCTCTAAAATTCTTTCTATTTCAATTCTCCGTCACCCAAAAATTACGGTCATGAGTAATTGCGGTAACGCAGCCCATACCTGCGGAGTTTTACAAAACAGCTCGTCGGTTCAGAGCGTTACAAAACGTTTCATTACACCGGAGAGCTTAATCAAACGAAACGAAGTGTGACGGCGCGGTTCGCAGTTTTTTTTTCCGACAGTGACACATTCTGTAGCCGGCGCCACCGTCGTGCTGTTGAAACAGTGATTAATCGAGTTCTCCGGATTAAGAGAGTCGTTCGCAAAACATAATAGGTAGAGTTTTAGGTGGATCAAGGGTGATATAACTGAACGGTGACACGGTGAATCGGTCAATCTGATTAAACTCCCCAGCCGGTGTCCGGGCTAGATCCAGCCGCACATTAATCATGGTATTAGAAAGTAACGCGCTGAGTGGATTGCCGCGTTGATGGAACAAACCAGCTTTTTCGTGATTCATTATGGCGAAACGGCGGAATAATGAGAAACGAGAATACTCAAATCACAAGACTCCGAGACTCGAAGCTTCAAAATCCTAAGGATCTCGGAACACTGTTCGGAAGACTTTTGGATACAGTGAAGTCAAGTCAAAAGATTTTGGCTTTAAACACCCCAGGACCCAAGGACCCTTATTATCTCGGGGATCCAAATACTATGGCCAGAAGGATCCAAGGATAAGGTGTTAATCACAAGCATCCAAAGATTTTGGCCTTAAACACCCCAGGACCCAAGGACCCTTATTATCTCGGAGATCCAAATACTATGGGCGGAAGGATCCAAGGATAGGGTCTTAATCACAAGCATCCAAAGATTTTGGCCTTAAACACCCCAGGACCCAAGGACCCTTATTATCTCAGGGATCCAAATACTATGGGCGGAAGGATCCAAGGATAAGGTCTTAATCACAAGCATCCAAAGATTTTGGCCTTAAACACCCCAGGACCCAAGGACCCTTATTATCTTACGGATCCAAATACTATCGGCGGAAGGATCCAAGGATAAGGTCTTAATCACAAGCATCCAAGGATTTTAGAATCCTAATGGCGGTTTATACCTGACATCCAAGGAGTTTAGGTGTCAGGGGGCTCCAGAGGTTTTTACATGCAGACACTACTGTCAGAAGATAAACCTAGACGTAAGGATCTCCTGTGCCTATAGGTAAAGGATCCTTGTGCCTATTTACCTACACTAGAAAATCAGGGATCATAGAATCTAGAAGTGAAGATTCTCAGACCTAGGGTAACACCACCTAGGGACCTAGGGACATTTAAGGACTTTAGCCTAGAGATTTTGACTCGAGTCCTTAGATCCTAGCTTTCTAGTTTAGGTCTTCCTTTGATCCAAGAAGATTGTGCCTTACGTTGGTCTAAATGTCCATAATTTCAACCTTTAAATTTCTTTAATTTGAATCCTTAAATTCTTAATTTACTACACGTTTTTCAAACAAAGTCAAACGAACAGAATAAGGTGCGACAGCAAACAAATTTCGAATGACTCAACCGATAAACTCACGCCATTTCGAAGCAACGACTCAACTATGCACATTACCCGGCGATTATCCAACGCTTACCACCAGCGTAATTGCGCCGCACTTTAAGATATTGAGAAAGCCAATGCAAAATGGAGGACGTTAATTTCCAGATCGCTCGTAACGCATTCGTACAAGATTCGGTTTATTGGCCGAGCTTATTAATTTATACCAGGTCGCCAGAAGTTGAGTTACGGTTTATCTGCACGAAAGCCATACTCTCGCTATCGGGTCGTCATACGAACGAAATATAAATATTGCCTCGTGATACAGGAGAAATGCGAAACCGAGTCGGGATTGCGTAACCGTGGTATTCTCGGCTTCGTCTTTTCGCCGGCGAGGCGTATCCTCGCGAAAATGATTTTTCCGCGTTGACTTCGATTGCTCCGCTGACTGTTCCGCAAAAGCAACGTTTACAAATCTTGCGCAAACAGGATGCATTACGTACGGATCGCAATAAAGAAGTTCAAGAAAGATACGTTTCGACATGGTCGCGTACGTGTGTGTACAGCCACGTGGAGCCGGTAAAGCGACGTCGGTTTATTGTACGCGCAGGGAAGGTGAGTATCCTCGTGAAACGCATATTCTGTGAATAATCGTTTGATCTGTCTACCGAGGATATTCATTTTCCAATAATTTCAACCAGACACCGTATAATTTACGCCCGGGCGGAGAGCAGGTTTTATTTTCAGTGTGTAATTATAGCACACCGAAATTATGTACAATTTAAAGTCGATACTTCGATGTTGCGCGAATTATTGATCTTCCTGCGGCGTGACTGCCCGATAATGGATCTCGGTTTTCGGAGATTTTTCCTGCGAACGTTCGTCAGGATTTCTTTGTGTTTTATTAGATTTCTTTGCTGATATTTGTGACGCGTATGTATGCGAAACATGTGTATCAGGATGTCTCTCATTAAACGCGGCAGCAGTTCGACGAGCACACTCATCAGCTCCATAAATAAAAATTATTTCTACTAGTTCTTCTAGAGAATACACCATTTTATACGATTAATTGTACTAAGATATCCCTAATTACGACGATTCACATTTGACTAAATAGTGGAATCTTGTATTGAAGGACAGAAAACATAAACAAGAGATCAATAGAGGACAATTCTAAAGAATACACCATTTTATACGGTTAATTGTACTAAGATATAGTATCCCTAATTACGACGATTCACACTCGACTGAATAGTGCAATCTTGTATTGAAGGACAGACAACAGAAACAAGAGATCAATCGAGGACAATTCTAAAGAATACACCATTTTATACGATTAATTGTACTAAGACATAGTATCTTTAATTACGACGATTCACACTTGACTAAATAGTGCAATCTTGTATTGAAAGACAGACAACATAAACAAGAGATCAATCGATGACAATTCTAAAGAATACACCATTTTATACGGTTAATTGTACTAAGATATAGTATCCCTAATTACGACGATTCACACTCGACTGAATAGTGCAATCTTGTAGTGAAAGACAGACAACATAACCAAGAGATCAATGGAGGACAATTCTAAAGAATACACCATTTTATACGATTAATTGTACTAGGATATAGTATCCCTAATTACGACGATTCACACTTGACTAAATAGTGGAATCTTGTACTGAAAGACAGACAACATAACCAAGAGATCAATGGAGGACAATTTTGTTTTCAAACGGTTCGTGCTAGTACAACTGGAAAACGTCAACGATTTGCGTCAAAGAATTTTACACAATAATATGGCTCGCTCTACTTCTTTTTAAATATCTCCGAAACTAGTGCGCGGATAAAAAAAAAGTATTCCACAAAAATTGCTGGTCTTTTTACGTAGAATAAGATCTCATGATGAAAAATATAAGTTAACCTTCAAATGAGCTTGAAAACGCCGCCCAAATAAAAAACTGCTACTGCCCTTGTCTTTCCTCCCGCAATCCTTGGACACTTGTTTTATAATTTTTTATTATCTTTCATATTTTTCGAGATATTTGACTGGAAAGTTTTCGAATGAACACTCTGCATGTTCCAAGGGATACATGTGTTAAATGAATTTCCTACAAATGCATTTTTACAGTCACAATAATTCAGTATCAGCGTGTCTTCTGACCCCCCTGATGAAGCTAGCTGCAATGCTTGCGAGACGTTGGGAAATTGCTTCCTTCAGGACACGGCTTACGCCCGAAAGCCTGAACAGACAAAACTGTACGACACACGCCGGGCCGTGAAGGTCTCAAATCTCTGATCAGTCACAACAATTGTCAATCGTTGCCGTTCGTTGGCAATTTCACGCGACAGGCAGACGCGAGAGAGCTCGGGGAATAGACTGCGTTGGCTTCCTATTAGCGACCGAGCTAACGATAATTCTGTTTTTGCAGGGCTTCCAGCGTCCGCGGACCCGATTCGCCCCTGAGCTCGGATCTGGCGCTTGATAAGCCTCGCCCCATACCATCACCCAGGTAAGTCTATTCGGCCGTGTAACCCTTTCTCACCTTTACCAGCCAATGGAAAAGAACCTCGACCTCAATTTCCCGCGTAATAAACTCGGGTTAATTGGAAAACTTGTGCGGGGTAGGTATCGAAGGACTTCCTCTCTCACCCCCTCTCTCTCTCTCTCTCTCTCTCTCTCTCTCTCTCTCTTCTCGCGGCCCAGGCTTTTCATCCTCTGAAGGGCTTCGACCTATATCTCAGGGATGCGGTAGAATCTCGATAATACGTACTAATTGAAATCATCGGAGAAAGAGCCCCAATACCGGAGGATCTGAAATCGTTGATAACCGCCGGAAATTATCGGCTACTTTTTCATTGCCTAATCAAATTTAAATATATGATCACCGGGCTGCCCATCCACGTTTCC
>CM052132.1:3816681-3838655 GCA_028454255.1 Halictus ligatus | reverse complement strand
AAAGGGATGATTCCTCGGATGATTTGTAATAACTTTTTCCTTCGAATCCACGACGTCACCGTGTCACCAAAAAAAAAAAAACGCGTCGTTGAGATTCATTTGTTGCCGAAGCGTTTGTCGCGAATCATTCTATTCTGAAACACAATTCCTCCGGCGTTCGCGTCGCAGCCGCTAATAAACCGTGCTTCCCGCGGCCGTCCGGGAACTTCTATTTTTACCGGAGCTCGTACCTTCAACCCCGATGAGATTCACCCCTCGACGAAGTCTTGACGTTCGATAAGCCTGTGGCAACACAATAACCATTTCCCCCGCGCACGCTGAAACCCCTATTTTATTTTCTCATCGACACGTGGTATTACGAGCCCCTTGGCCGGCGACGAACCGTACCGAACCGAGATCTGAACCCCATGAACTCGCAGACTCTGCGGAGGCCAGATTCAACCACCCCCAACCCCTTCGGATGACAAGCACTTGCTATCGAGTACTCGTACGGTTTCTCCTTTTATTTTTTCCTCTCTCCCCCCTCTCTCTCTTTTTAACTCTCTGCGTTTTCACTTTGTCGAACGCGCGCCGCAACGCCGTAGAGAAAAATGAAAAGTGGTCCGTTGAGAACACGAAAATCACGAGCCGGAAACGCAAAGTGAACCGTAATTCCAGAGCACCGTATGCTCTCCGACGTCTAATTAAAGTATGCTAATGAGCGTAAAAAAGTACAAATTAGGTTTCGTCTCTGGCGCACGTGCTGCCCCGCGGAATTCAATTTTCTTTTTCCCTTGTTTCGGCGGAACGCAGTTTTCCGCGCATTCAGAACGTTACAATTCCCGGGGTAGGAAAGTTTCTTAGGTATTCAGTGGCCGTCGAGTCTTCGAGAGAGTCGAGCATTGTGGCTTGCCCCCTTTTGTTTATGGAAATATAAATTGTGGACGGTCGCCGATGTAATTAACCGGTCCGTTTAATAGACCGGGCGCGCCTAGTTCGACGACCTTCGGTAAAATGTTTCAAGGAAAATTCTTTTTTTGTCTTCAAATGATTGGGGCCATTGAGACGGGAAACAAAATCCTCTTTGATCCGTGATTACGGAATTCTTCATTGTGGAAACGTAAGTTTGCAGGTACTCGCACGGTCTACTGTTTTATTTTGAGATACATAAATGAGATATTAAATCCCGTGTGTCGAGCATCGACAATGAAGATTCTAATTCTAATTGAAAATTCTATTATCGTCGCCGGATGAAAATTAATTTGACGCGGTATTCCTCGGTATAAACGTGTCCGGCAATCTACACGACACGTCCGCGTTTTTTCTCAAGTCTCTCGGCGACACGATAAAACTTTAATTGCACGATCAGAAGAATGACAGGGTTACGTGTTTGTATATCGTAAAAATCCCCGGTGTAAAACGGGCTTCGCGTTTTGTATAATAAACGTAGAATTTATAGGAACCCTTGGGATCTCCGCGCAACTTATACGTCGCCGGGCGCCATTGGTTTATTTCGTCGCGTTAAATTTTATACCTCGCCGAACTCGATTCGGAGTTTTACGGCAATTCGGTGTAAATGATAAGAAATACTTTATGCACTCTCGCACCGAAATAGAAATAGACCGCGGCGGATTACTCGCGTGTACTCGAGTGAAATTTATGCTCTCCTAAAACGTTAGTAAACTCGTTATTCTTCTCTTGCAAACGCGTGTACTTGTTCGGACCGCGTCGACTTTCAATTTCGCTGGACAAACAAACTTTCAACGTTCGGATTTTTTTTGCAATTACTCATTCTCGCAGTTTATTTTTGTCAGGAATTGAATTCAGTGAAAAGCCTCTTTCGTTGATTAGATGATTCGTTGCAGGGAGGCTAAATTAAGAATGTTATTACTGGACTGTGGATTTTTGTGCAAATGAAACTCTTTTGCATCGACTGCAAAATACAACAGTAATACAAACAATAATACAACGGTATTTTTCTATTCTCTAGATCTATTTACCGTTTTGTATTCGAGCTACTAATTGTTATTGTTCACTTTAATTTTATTCCCCTTAGTGTTACAAATCCTTATAACATTTTCTCCTTCCAGTCGTCGCTTTTACAACTTTTACTTACATCTAACTTAACACTAACTTAACTTATAACTTGTCCGTACACTTAACCTAAACTCAACCTAAACATAATTCTAAATAAATAAATAAATAAATATGTATATAGAGAGAGCTACTAATTGTTTCAATAAATTCACAAAGATTTTCTTGTATTTCACAAATTTGCCATATATGCATAAACATCTCGGTCTAGTTATGGAAGTTGTACCTTTTTCGGAGAAGGAAACACTGCGAAAAATTTATAGATTGACTGACAATCGATTGAAACGAATGTATTGATACCAGCAGTGTATAGAAAACAATGAGTCTGCAATAGGCTGCAGTATAAACTTGGTGGATTCGAGTAGCGATGTAAATGGCGTCAGGTTCGTGCAAAAGATAAAAATTATGAACTTATGCGAGAGCGACGTAGACGAAGAATCGTTTAAGTGCCTTTGTCAGCGTCTAGACTGTTAGATGGTCAGCTTTCCGGTTGCTTAACAGCATATTGGACCCGTATGTCGGACATATGTGATGTATTAGGTGATGTCAGTTTACCTTACACGAGTCATGCGCTCCGGGGCGAAGCTTTTAACCTGATTAATAAGGAAATTTCCGTGTGATACGTCAATCAGAACTTTTCAGGTCGAAAGTTCAGGGTTAATCGCGACCCATTGGTGGAAATTATTATCGAGTCGACGTTCGTACGGAGGACTTTAATTAAAATTAATAAGAGTCGCGATCGTGATTGGAATTTTACTCGAAATGAACGACTTTCGATCGAGTTAACAAATTCTGTTAGGAATTAACGATTTATTCTCGCACTTCCGTCGATTTTCCGCTTACAGATTAATCGGGCTCGAACTGCATAATTCGTAATTAGTATATTCCACTTTGACAATCAAGCGATTCCATAAGAGATGCTTGTTACGTGACTGAAAAGGTGGGGTTAGTATGTCCCCGTTCGAAAATACGATTGGAATCGTCTACTTTACTTGATTAAAAATGCTGCAGCGATCGCATCGAGATTAAAGAACCCTTTCTCTTGAACCGAAGGTTATTGGAATCGAAATCAGTATTTCTTCGGATGCCTAACTGTGCAGCGAAAATCTACAAAAATACTTTAAAATGAGTTGAACTTAAAATTTCAGTATCTTCAGCAGGTATTTTATTTTCGCCATTTTCGATCTAACTTCGGGAAGCTTGATAGCAGACACGGTTTACCCTTGGGTGACAAAATGAGCCTCGGAGCAGGGGTTGCGAGCCAGAAAAAGGTTGACAAACTATGGATTAGATGAATATAGAGTGGGTGAAATTTCGGTGAACGGGGAATCAAGCTCGAGAAAGTTACGGGGCACGGTTTTAATAAGTGAAGGTAATGGACAAGTTTCCCTCCGGAAGTATACTAACTGGCCGTGAAAAGGGCATTACGTGTTAATCACAATCCCGAAGTTTCGCGCCGTTGCCGGGGTGCACGCTTGCGAAACATTTTTGCTCGGCTGCGCCAACGTTACGGAACGTCGGGAGGGGGGTGAAAAAGGGTTGGATTGCGTTTACCGCCTTTTTTAATCTTAATGGCCGTCTGTCGCGGAAATTTAACTAGCGGTAATCCAATTTCGCGGGCGTCGTTTTTGCTTCATCTGTCAGCGCCGCTTTTAGTCCGTTGTGACCACATCAAGAAGCTCCCGGTGGAAATTTAATGGAAATCCTGAACCCTATACTTCCGACTGCACTTTTATTAATTGACTAAAAGCCGCGTGTTCCGTGCCTCTGTACTTTTTCTTTTCGAATTTGCACAATCGACACGGAACATGTTCCATCGGTCAGCTTCATTCTGCGATCCCTAAACGCATTTCAATTCAATTCACTTCTTCGGAAGTTCGAACAATTATTTTCAATAATTTGACAAGAAACTAGTAACCCTACACGATCTATGTCACAGCACAGACCCGAGGATTAACATTTTCTTTTAATTACAAAATTCAATATACTGTTGTACTTAAAATGATCCATTGTCCAAATATTTTGCATACCCCATCGAAGAACTGAATTGATTGATCGCATTTCAGTCTTGTCTGTAGACACGATTCTAATTAATTGTCTTTCGTGTGTGAGAAAATTCTTTAACTCTGTTGTTATTCGGTGTGATTCCAAACGATGCACATATTCTCACATAATCGCGTACGCAGTGCATCCGTCATTTCTACATTTGAGCAAGCAAAACCTTTCAATTGCTGAAGATACATGCCCGCAGTGATTCATGAAGGAGTGAATTTAAACGCTTTTGTCGAAACACTCCTGCGAATGATAATTTATCGGCATACCGCGAAAGCGTAAATCACGTTTTAATATTGTTACCGGGTAACGCGTTCTGTGACTACGTTATCCGATCAAAAGCTGTTTTTGCCCGTCGCCGTGTAATAAATTCGATCGTATCCAATCGAGTGCTGCGCAGCATACAAATTATCCTGTAACACTCGCGACAGTTTTACTGCGCGAATTAATCGCGGCTCCGGTTCGATTCGCTCCCCGGAGAAGAATAACGGAACTATTTAATTACTTTCATTGATTTCGAACGGACAATACATCTGCGTTGAACGATACAAATCCGTAACAATCTTACTAACAAGTTTCGTTTATTGCGAATTATTGCGAATGGCATAGAACTGTCCGAAATGTCCATAAAAATTGCCCCCGATTCATGCATATTGTCACCAATATTTCATTCTACAAATATTTTTCAACTAGTACATACGTATGCTTGTTATCTGCATAAAATGATAAAATGACACATTATTTCAAGTTACTTAAGTTGTTACAGTTTTTATATGAGAGATAGAATAAGGGAAAGTTTATTTTCGTCAAAAATATCTTGTACCAGATACAAAGCATAAACTGTAATATGTTTTGTTAATATATACGTTATCGCCACATGCCATAAATTCACAGAGATCTGCAGTTTAATCCCCGTGTAACGTAAGCTGAAATGGAGGTTATTCTTCTTTCACCAAATAGAAAATACCTTGGGCTAAATGCACAATAAAAATTCTAGTATATTTTAAACACCAACAATACGCTTTTTAGTACGTTACTTTCTCCGGAATTTTGATAATTCACACATTCAATAAGTTGTTAATAACCTGCTGTTTGATACCTATTTACGATAAGATCGCCTGCAAATGAAATCATGCCTGACTTACGGACAATGCATCCCCTAACATCCAAAACCGAATCATCAATAGATAAGGTATTCCTGCAGAATTCATGGCAATCGATAACATCGTGGCTCCGCGATAAAAAGCGACTGCTAGAGCCCGCTGCCAACGGTGGCGAAAACTGGCACTTCCTTGCAACCCTGCGCCATCAACCCCCAGAGTAAAACGTGTGCTTACCGACTGTTGCAGACAAATTCACCCCCTGTACGGTGAAAAGGCGGGGTTGTTGGGCTACTGCGACCCGGTCGGTAACGCAGAGAATTTCCCGCCAGCCCCCAACATCGTCGTCGAGGGTGGTAGAATCGAGTTCGTGCGCCCCTCGCAGGATGGCACCACCACACCCCGTAGGAACACCATGTCCAGAGGATCGCAGACCTTCAACGAGGAGTCCGAGAAGTCTGATCCCGCGAAGGTAAGTCCGTTTTCCATGTTTACACACGGCCCGCCTACAAATTTCCTTCTATTGTGTCAATAAAATGAAGATGGCGGTGAATCACGGTTCGACAAACAGAACTCGCATCGTTTAGATCTCTGTAAAACGGTTCTTATTGTATGCTGATGTACCCGTTCCTGAAGGGACCTGTTCAAACGACTATAGCTCGAAACGGTGCCCATTAGGCTGCAAACCGTAAAAAAAAAACCGTAAAAAGTTTAACCGGTGCGGTGGGATTTCTTGGGACCGTTCAAACGGAAGATATTTAATTTGGTGTCTATTCTAAATCTATTCTATTCTATTCTCTCTTTCAGACATCTAATGAAAGAGTATTGATAATAATTTTAAAATGACAATTTAATGTTATAAAGTTTTAACTAATTCTTTAGATGGTGTTTAAATTCTTTGAATTGGACGTGTACCACTAACTAGTTCGGATAATCGAGGCTTTACTTTATCGTGGATTGAGAACGCAAATACGACTCAAACTGTATCGTGTTTGGTGTCATTTTAATCAGAAGAGTGTCACGGATACGATGGTAAAACTTTCACGAAAAAATCATTAAAAACAAATAAATTTAAGCTGTAAAATGATGGAGATAGAGGCGGAGATAGTTGGAACAGCTTTTGCTACAATCGATCAGCGATCATTTGGATCTTCTCGAGCCATCATTTATTCGCGAAGAACTAAATCTCGAGAAATTTTTATCGGTCATTTCTCGGGAACTGCCGACGCAATCGCGAATGGGATTTGATAAAATGCAATTTGCCGATTTGCATGACGACTTCAAACGATCATCCCCGGTGCCGCTCGGACGTGCAATTCGCTTGTGCGAGTTTTTGCGGTAGCCGCGGGAGGGGCAGTGATTTTTGCCGAACCCTTTAAGCCCTTCATGTTGTATTCATTAGACGCGACCATAATAGAATAAGTCGTAGCGCGCAAAGTGCTTTAACAACCATCTACCGGCAGTCTAGGAGAGCAGCCCGAATCGAGCCAGCTCGTTAGTTCCTGGTTAAAATATCGCGTCGAAGTTCTTGCGCTCCTTTCAGCCCCGACTGACAATGGCGCGGTAATTACATTACGCTTTTCACATCCCGACAAAGGATATTCATTAAATCCGGGATTGCCCTTCCCGTTCGTTACACTTCCCATTCTGGGTTATTGAAACGTCTCAATGGCGCCGACCGAATGTTGATCTTTGTTGAATCTCCGCCGGTAAAAACTTCACTTTTTACACCGGGCTCTCTTGTCTCGTTCAACTTTTACTGCCGGCAATGAAAAAGAAAAAAGATCGAAGAAACACAGTTCCGGACGTACGCAATACCGTTTGATATTTCACGTTAGCCTAACAGAGAAAACGGTTCAATTATACAGTACGGCTTGGTAAAAGCGGATACGTTAACGTAATACCGCGGAGAATTTTCTTTTGTAATTAAAATATTACGCCCGCTGAAAAGTTCTCGCGTTTCTCGCGACTCGCGTTGAATTCAGAGCGGGATGAATGGTTTTCGAATTCTATTTAACAATAATACAATTCATGGGGTTGTAGACATTTCAAGTTCCTTCGAAAACGAAATATGTATACTTTTTGGTCGAATGATATTTATTTTTCCTAACGATTTGTTAATTATTTTGTAACAGATTTGTTTCATTTTCTCTTATGTTTTGTATAGAGCATAATTCCTTCGAAAGCGAAATATGTATACTTTTTGGTCGAATGATATTTACTTTTCCGAACGATTTGTTACTTATTTTGTAATAGATTTGTTTCATTTTCTCTTATGTTTTGTATAGAGCACATTTGATTTCAGTTTGCTAGACAATCTGGAAAATTGAAGAATATATATTTTTTTGCTGTCTTATTTAGATTTTCAACTTATAATAATAATTGGAACGTCGATTTCGTTGAATTGTACGCATCACGCATGTAGCTCACGGAACGGGGAGGTTTAATAAAATCGTCTTCGATGAAGTCTGTCGCGGCCATTAACTTTTGACAAATCGTGTTCGCCGGCCTCGAAATTTCGTCCCCGAGTTTCTCGGCGGTGCGCACGGCCGTCTGAGGGAAAAGTGCGCGCAGATTCCCGCCGAACCCTTTAACCCTTCATGTTGTATTCATTAGACGTAATTGATTTTCTCGATAGGGCGTTGTAGGATTTCCATATTAAATTGGAGCGCGCGACCGTTCTCTCTCTCTCTCTCTCTCTCTCGGTTCGCGCGTCGATACGCGACGATTATTCCGAAATTAACGACGTCCCGTGTCGTGTCGCGGCTGCGACGTCCGTAATTCTAACGACTTAACCCTTTGTCCGGACGCGCACGCTCGTTTTGCGTCGCTCGGGGTCCGAATTGCACAACTGCGCAAACCGAGTGGTACAATATTGACAAGTGGAAAATGCATCCCCGATTCTTCGAACATCATTCGAGGGGTTGTTCTGGTCTAGAATGGACGACGAGTCTTTAACCCTAACTCTTTAACCACTAGAGTGGTTCACTTTTACTCTTTCTTTGCATACACAGTTAACAATAAACACTTGGCACTAAAACGTATGCAACTTACCTCCGCAAACAGCATCCATAATGCACAATTAAAATCGAAACGTTTCAACAGAATTTGTACACTGTGCACTTGAAATTCGCTTGAAATTCACTAATGAACTCGAAGTTTGGACTGTGACTGTTGGTCAGGTATGAAAAATAACGACCTTTTTGCTATTTACCCCCACTTAGAAACAGTCTTAGAGTAGCCAATCCCATACTTAAAACTTACCTAGCTGAAAGTTCATATATTAGGTTTAGGCCAAGTTTTCCGGCTTTGGCACCGGTGTGTGGCGTTACAAAAATTCGCGCGACCACCCCCTAGGGTTGAAAATACGAGGTCCATCCAAAAGCCATCATTTCTTTTACTGTTATATTGCACAATGTTATTCCGCGCAATCGCAATTCTTTACGTCACAATGCAACAATATTTCAAAAGATTTCGCACAGTGCAAACTGCTTCCCACATCGGACGACAACAATCGGCAAACTGAACTGCAATGGGAAAAGCATCCTGAGAAGGATCGAAAACATGACTTTAATTCCGCAGACTATCGATGCACGGCGCACAATACGGAAGAACAACTTCAGCTACGATTGAAACTCTGATGAAATCCCATTTCGAAACCGTTCGCCCGACCTTTACAACGAACCCCGTCGACGTGTTTTTCCGACGAAGCCTGGAACCTCCTCGAGGTGTCGTCACGTGGCATTTGCATACAATTAATCAAACGTCTCTCGCCGTCGAGTACGTTCCAGGTTTATTACGTCAAGCGGAGTCCTCGCGCCGAATTTTTACTGCCGGCGCGGAGGATTAGGGGGTCGCCTCCAAAACATTTAAATGCGATCTTCGCCGGGGCGCAATTTCGTTTGACGCCGATAATAACGGGTCTTTTAATTACGGGTTTACTCGGCTTTAAACGCTCGGCCGACCGAAAAATTTCATTTTAGGATTGTTAGAAGCCTCCTCTGTTGTTATCAAGTCCCTTATATCGTTCTGCTCGCCGAAATTCTCGCGGGAATTGCGGGGTGTCCCTTTCGGTTCTCATGACCAGTCGGGGTCATCGTTAAGTTATTAAAGCTGCTTTATTAGACCGCGATGCGTTCATTGGATCGTTGCAAATGAAGTCACGTTCCTCAGAGATTGACACGCACCATAGTTGTCCGTTCCTTGTAAGCCGTAAGACAGTGCTGGTTTTCAGATCTTTTCGATAATAATGATGTAGTTTATAATTAAAGTTTGGGTAGCCGTAAGACGCTGCTGGTTTTCAGATCTTTTTGAAAATAATGATGTAGTTTCTAATTAAAGTTTGGGTAGCCGTAAGACGCTGCTGGTTTTCAGATCTTTTCGATAATAACGATGTAGTTTCTAATTAATATCGGCTTGGTGCAAAAGTAATCGTTTAAACTTGAGCGATTTTGCCGAAATGTCGTTTTCACTCCAGACTGAGGACTTTATGCGTTTACAACAAAAGTCATCAGGCGCAGTGAATATTAATATATTATTTTGATTACACTCAAAATTATTCGTGAGAGATATAAATTTCTATTAAGCTCCCGCGTCTTACAGTTGATGCACAAACTTTTTATTTTGCATAAAGATCCGCAGTCTACTCGTATCTTCTATTTAATTTAATGACATTTGAAAATATCCGATGACGTGATTGCACGGTCTAAATTTTCTTGGTTTAGAGAGATTTCTTGCAATCTCGCGCCGAGTTCGCGAGCGAATTAAACTTGTAAATGGAGGAATGCTTTTACGCGTGGCGCGTGGGTAAGGGAAATAATTTGAGTGTTTTTTTTTTCTTTCTTTTACGAGCGAGCGAATTAATTTTAATTACGCGCGGTCTATGCGCGTGGCTCGGGCGAACTAAAAACGCGTAGAAATAAAACAACGACGTCGTACCGAGGCTCACCCATGCATGGCCACGGGTTTGCTTTTATATTATTTTCTGTAATTACCGGCCGGATGAGTTCCGGCTCAAATTTCAAGGCATCCCTACGAAGACCGAACGAAATTCATTTTCCGCCGTACGATATCGCGTTTTCCATTTTCCATTTTCAATTTTTCTGTAATTGTCTAACGATTCTCACGAGTTTTCGTTGTGAATAGAACGAATTTTACACAAATTCTAATTAATATAGCTAGAAGCAGCATAGAATGAAATTTTCTTTTTCGGTGGACAATTCATTGAATCCTACTGAATTTTATATTTCGGTTACTTTTATAAAAATTCGCCGTTTCGTGATCGGTACGATCGATCGGCGCAGGATCGGGCGATAAAATGAAACACGTCTTCGCGATTTTATTTACGGGACGAAGACGAATGACATCGATCGGGTTCGAAGCGAGCAGGATTGGCGAGGATGAATTAGATCGATGCGTTTACGCGTTGAAATCTCGGAGGAGCAACGGCGCAACCCCCGTATTAATTTGTTTCGATGAATAGCGGATTCGAAACGGAGTTTACAATATCGGCGCGCTTTCTGACGTGCGCGTTCCCGTCCCGAATAACAATTAATCGCGGCGGGAGAGTTGATTAAGGCCCTATTCATCGGGTGGAAACGTTATAAATCACACGCACAAGCCCGCGCACTATGGCCGGTTCGTACGCGATCGCGGGCGCTGCTCTTGCGCAAGTGAAATTTCGTGACGCAGCTTTTGCTCGGGGAACAGCTGTTCGAACTTTTCAGCCCCGGCGCGAACCGGAGAAAGCGTGTGAAGCCGTCGCCGGCCATTGGAAACCTGTTGTTTAGAGAAAATTGAATCGGTAATGTTACACCTCTGCTCAACAGGCTGCTTTTTTTCTCGATTACACGCAACGACTAGCTCGGAACGTCCTCCATTACGAAAATACGCGGCGCGATGGTAACGCGTTTGAAACTGGTTTCTCTGGACAACGTTTCCCATGTATACGCCGACCTTTTTTTCCTAGATTGATATCTTCTATGATTTTTACGCGCAAGCTGTCCCGCATGAATACGACAGAAAAAATTTTGTAACTCGGAAAGTGTCAATTGGTAAAATATTCAAGATTAAGACATCACTTTGAACGTATATTCTACTAAAAACATTTTTCTTTCATTGATCTCTCAATTGTTATCGTTCTTTTAGTATTTCCATCAACTATTACGAATTTTTTCAACTATTACTTCAACCATTACGAAGTAATAGATATTATTATTCAATTATTATTGAATTATTCAACTATTACGAATTTTTTTACTCAAGCTCACCCGAAGGTTAAAATGTCACCTTTCAAGATTCGAGAGTGTTAAATACATTCTTGAAATGGAGCCATTCATTTTACAATTCGTAATGTTACGACCTCCGCGCGACCTTGGATGTGAGATATACAAAACGAATTTGAAGTTCCAGATTTATTTTAAGAAACGATCAAAAATGAAATGATCGTTTTGAAAAAGAAATTATCAATTTGATGAAAGCAATGTTTTATTGTATTTCAGTTCAGTATTTATTTTCTCCGGAAAATACTGGAACACAGAATGGGAAATAGCTTTTTAATTGAAAAGAGAGATTCGAGGCGATTTGTTTATCCGCGAAATCGCACAATAATGATATTTGCAAATCGGCGTTCGAATGTCGCGTGTTTCTCGCCCGACCGAACTGAGAATGGTTCGATAATTACAAAACAGGCAATTTGGATGCCGCCGGAACAGGACAAAAAGATAAACGGGCGGACTAATTTATGTTAATTTCGGGACCGGGAACTTTTTACGTCGTTTAATTCAATTAGTTCCGCTCTTTGGACGACGTAATTACCATATTCCACTGACGTCCAGGGTTCACCTGGTAGATCTTCGTGAAATTTGCTCGGGGCGCTAAAACACTGCTACTGTAAACTCGATTTTCACGCGTTCCGTTAATTTTGTAGAATAATTTCTTCACAGAGCAGCATCGTTACTAGACTGCAGAATTAAAAGAGAAACAAATTAATTATAACAAATTTAAAGAAACGGTCTAATCTTTCGCAGAATCTGTCTTCACATACTACATCTAAAATGTTGGAACTATTGTAAGGAGGCTAGGAGGCTCGACACGACACGTCGTAATTTGTTGCTTGCTCGCGGGGAACTGTTTATTTAACAAAATCTAAACGTAGCATACAATTTGTTAACGCAACGCATAAATCAATAAAATTATACATAACAGACAAACATATGAAACACTCGGTCATCTAAACGGTGGTATAAACATTCTTACACTATTAACAAGAAAATCAAAAATATTGAACAAATGCGCTAGCATAAATTGTGCGTTGTACGAATTACGTTCCATGAGCTGACGCCAACCAGTCATTGATTCACTGTTTGCCATTCTAGACCGAGTGTGTTGTATTTATTTATTAATCGTGTCAAGTAAAACAAGACGTGCGCCCTAAGACAGCCTAAAATATTCAAAGAGGGCAGAATGTTTACGGGAAACTTGGCTGCGAGCGAAACTTTCGTTTTCCTTGTGCAAGATCGTTACCCCCCGGGAAGTTATCTTCTATCGTTGACCATGAACGAGAAACAGAGTTAGTGCGGTATCGGAGTGCTTACGGTTGATTCGCCGGGATCGATCCGGGCGGGATCGAAAGTGTTCGGGAATAAAATTGGCGTAACCGAGTGAAGAAGTTAAGCTAGTACCGCCCCGTGTGCCCGGCGGAGTGCTTGCGCGGCCCCGAAACGAAACAGACATAACTGATTGCTGTTCCAACTTTCCGGACGCTTCTTCGTTCCGTGTGTGTGTGCCGCGTTAACAAGAAAAATGTGCAAAAGTAAAATGTTCCCGGCGTTCCGGCACCGTTCTCTGAAAGCACAATAAAAGCGTAACGCGACTTACCTGTTTTCTCGCGTGTACCTGGAAATGCTGAGGCGATGAAGAGTAATCATAGTCCTTCAGAGAAATCGGGAAGATATATATAAAAACAAAATTCGCGCTAAAATTCAAGGAAACGTAACGAATATATTTCTATAAACTTCAAGAAAACAAGATCTATCCAAATTAAAAGATTGATGAATATTTGTAAAATCGAACTTATAATATCGAATTCAGAACCACACTTTGAATGAACCAATAATTTTGTTGTTTTTGAAATAAGGGTATAACTTTATTTAAACGATTCTCAATGTCTGTCCTATAAATAATCATAATTCGTCCCACCAGGGACGTAACAACATACGGCTAATATTTTGTTGTTGCTCTTACGGTAATAAATTTTATTTTATCCTTTCCTTAATTAGATTAGAAAGTACGGATCCTGTTCTGTCGTGTCACTTGCATTCTTTTCAATTTTATTCAATGGTATTTGATTAATATGTTCTCGATGCAATCTATCAGACAGGATTTTTAGACTCAAGGGTTCGTAACCGTGGATTTATTAATTAATCTCTCGAGGAAGCAATTTCTTTTTTAATTCCTCCTTAACGGAAGATTAATAAGCCCCTACCGATAGACACAAAAAGTCTACCACGACGTTTCCAAGTAATAAAGTATCGACTGCATTTACAATAAAATTTAATCGATGTAAAAGAATATGTTTAAGAACGTATTACGCAATATTTGATATCTAAAATTATTTTACTTCTGAAAATCTTGTAGTATAATATGATAAGTCTTCGATGTTGTTCAAATAACAATTCCAGAATAAATGAATAGAAAATGTTACTCGATTGTATTAGTTCGCGTATGGAAGTGACGTTATCGTGAAACAATTATACCACTCTCGGCTGATAATCACTGATCTAGAAAGGCTAGCAAATCCGTGTTTTTTGTGGAAGGCCAGTAAATTAAGGACAAATTCGCCGCAAAGTGGTCCGAGTGTCCAGACCCCGATAAGATTCATGCTAGGACCTTCCACATCCTCCTGTCGTTGACCTCCGTTTGGGTTATCGGCGGGGATCATTTATCGAAGGGATTTCCCCGAGATTTATCTGTCGTTATCACGGCGAGCATGAAATTTTAAAAGGCCTAAGAGAGGCACGGAAAGAAGGAGAGTAAGAACGCCTAAGTGCCTACATGAAGGCATAGCACGTGACAAATTGTCGTGCCTCGTAGATCAGACGAGGATAAGCCAGATTTCGCGAAAGATGAATTAACTTTAACGAAAAAATGGGACTGCCAATATCGTAACAGTGCTCGCTGTTATTATTACGTTCAGGCATACTGGAATTCCTCGAAAATTACGAAAGTCGGATTATAGTTATTTATCACCCTTCTGAAAATGTAGCCATTCGGAATCATTAAAAGAAGAAAGAAATATTTCCACTTGGTTCCTGTTTCTATTTTGCAAAGAAATATTCAGTTATGAATGTTGTTCAGAGCAACAGGAATTTAAAACAAAATTTTACCTAGTAAACTAATCGATCTAACATTTAACCATTTACACTCGAAGTTATTTTGACTCCAAAACGAAACATTTCTTCCGACCTAGAATATTTCCCTTGTATATGTATATATATTTTTTCATGTTATACATACGAAAATGATGGAATTTCCTCGTACAGTACTGAAATGTTTAGTAATTTATTAAATGCAAACGAATTTAATAATATAAAAAATATTGTGTATGGTTTTTCAGCAATTTTCAGTGGTACCTTGCAGTCACCATTCGACTGCTAAGGGTTAAAAATAAAGTTCTTCCAATATTTCTATTGTTTTCAGGCGCTCTGTTTCTACCAGGCGAGATTACAAGAAACGCTACAAAATTATGACAGATTATTATGAAACAAAAAGTCATGCTAAGGGTTAAGAGAAAGAAACTCATGCGGTGCGTTCCAATGATAAACAAGTTAGTTTTTAAGGGGTGTCCACTTCATTGCGCCCTCGGCAGTATACTCGGTGGGTCGTAAAAAAGACGGTGTACGAAATGCGAAATGAATGTCGTTCGCGACGATTTGGCATTGTGACGCCAAGGGGTTGGGATTAAGCAGGCAGCTGCAGTTGGGGGATGCAGCATCGTCGACAGCGATTATTTCTGCCGTGTCGCTCGAAACGCACAGGACAATGCGGGAGAGTGTCCGTCACAAAGAAGACCCGCCGAAATTTCTGAGGGTGGCCCGCCCCCCTTCGCGTCCGTTCATCCCTTCGCGCAACCCGGACCGTATTGTTGACCTATTCAATTCGGTTTGGCGCATCCCGGGACACGGAAGAGGACGTGTTTCACGCTCCTCCGTCGTGTAATTTCCAGGGAGTCGACGTTCCGAAGGGAGCCGTTCGCAAATAGTAGAATGAAAAACAGGCGATACTCGGAGTCCCTTTGACAATGTTAATAGAAAACATCAGGGTATCGACAGGTCTCGGCGCCGGCTCCCATTGACGGCCAAAGATAAATGTTTTTAATTCAACAACCCCGCGACGCGCCCGCGCATGGTTTTTAATCCCGAACGTTCCCAGAGTTTTTTAATCGCCCAGACGCTCTTCCGCGGGAAAATTTATTTGAATGAAGCATCCTGCTTTCGAACGATTTTCTCCTTTTACGGGCTCGTCGCGAATTTATCCCGCGCTGTCAGTCGCGAAAGTTCGCGCAGCCAAAATCTAAATACGGTGTCCACGTGTCACGCGGTCGAAAAAACTGTTTAGATAGAATCGCTGGTGAAAGTAATTACTACATGCATTTTATGTGACGGTAAATAAAATTGTTCGGAAAGAAATTCTGTTGAAAATCATTGTCGTGTACATGTACACACGCCGTTCGAATCGCGGACAACCTAAGAGTAAGAGCAGCATTTGTAGGTTATGTTCTCGGTGTAAATAATGTATCCATGCGGTCCGCATGTTACGCGTTCCGTAAGAATATAAAGTAATTAATACATGTACTTTATGCGAGAATTAATGAACTGCAGGCTCTCGTGCAACGCGATCAAAAGATTACAGGGTTTTGGAACATTTTTTTTCACTTATTATCATTTGACTGTGGATCATTATGCAAGACATGGGGGTCAAATAAATATTTCTTTCTTGTATGAAGTATTTCATCAAGCTGAATTATAATAGATGCATGAAATCCGCAGTCTAATTATCATCAAACATGTTCCGAAGAAATGCTTTTGTATATCGGAATAAATGAAATGTTTCAGAGCAGTAGACGCTTGGGACGCACAAAGATTTACAAGCTAATGATTCGATTTAACCCTTAACGGTTCGGAAGTATTTCATACGAAGAGAAACAGTGGACTCAAGATTTTTATATCAAGTATAGAAAGGAAAATGTTTGTGTTTTATATACGCGGCATTGGACCCAGTAAGTAAAACTGCCATGCCGCTAATATGGCGGCATCGGACCGTCAACGGTTAACCCTTAGCACTCGAATGGCGACTGTAAGGCACCAACAACAATTGCTGTATCTTTATTCAGAATATTTTTCACATTATTAGACTTGTTTGTATTTAATCAATTACTGAACATTTCATTATTGTACGAGTAAATTGTGCCATTTTCGTATGTATGACAGGACAAGAGATATATAGAAGGGAAATATTCTAGGTCGGAAGAAATGTTTCGTTATAGAGCTAAAATGGCTTCGAGTGCAAAGGGTTAAATTAATTTACTTCTCTTCGCTTAGAATATGCGGTACTCGAAGTTATTATTAGTATCCTTCTGTGATATATGACCAAAAATATTGTTCTAGAAAAATTGGAAGTTCTCCGAATATAATGTAATAATTTTATACATACAACGAGGTTTGTTACTGGTAATTTACTGTTTACATGCATTTAGCAGAACACATAACCAGTTTGTTCTAACTCCCACGAAAGAATCTGCATGAATCGAGATTTATTGAACGACCGATCCGGATGGATCAAAATGCTCGTCGATCCCTGTCCTGTTTCCGTGAATTTGCATAAAGATTCGCTACGCTGGCGCGTACAAGATGGCAATAAAGTTGAACGGTAAATGTTTCATTCACGATCGCGTCCATTCACGTCGAAGAAATCCGCGAACGCAGTCGAGACTGCAGCTAGACTGGTACCCGAGGCGCCGATTTCGCATGAATGGCGTACGAATTTATGAATGAGAAGGTTGCGCGAGCGACCGCGCGTTAATTAGGAGCTTCAGATGGAGCGAGAGAGAGAGACCATACTTGTGTAAAGAGAAAGTTTTAAAGCGCGGCCCCATTGTTATTGCAATTAGCGTTCCATTTTGCGGGCCGGTTTTTACCTAGGTTTTAAAGTCGTGTTCGGTGATTATATGACATTTTACCTTGAAAACGCTCCCTTTGTCGCCTGAAGTATCTCGAGGTTTATTCAACGCGGAAACAGGGAACAATTAACTTCCCTCGGTCCTCGCGAATTGTTTCTTGTTTTTTGTTTCGTCAAGCTAATCTTGAACTCGTTCGACAAAAACTATTTGCATCTGTTCTGTTCTCGAAACAAAGGCGTGTTTCTTTTGTAAGAATTCGAGCGCGGCATTTTTTCTTGATTATCTGTCGCATAATTGCCGATGAATGTATGGAATTGTGTGACGATAATTGGAGGACTTTTGGAAACGAGAACGACGACGATGGGGGTTTCGATGTGGTTAGAAAATTCGCTGGTGCGATGATATTTATCGTTGCAAAATTTGGTCATTATATGCCGGGTGTATCGTCGCCGTAAGCGTCGCATAAATCCTTTGTGGAATCATCGAGGATGAAATTGGCGGAGAGCGGTGTCGGCATTCGCGGTGTTCCCAGCGGAATGAAAAAAATTGCACGAAATCTCACAGGTCAGGGCGTCGCGTCACAACATCGATAGGCTCTTCGAGGCGTGGCTTTGATGTTGCCGGCTTTGATCTCGCCACGTAAAAACCCGAAAGAAGAAAAAGAACGAAGAAACAGTTCCGCCGATTAAACTGGCGAATTATCGGGCGACCGGCGGATGATTCGTCCGTTAATTGGGTCCCCCCTAATAAGTCGCGAATAAGCTCTTGACAATTATGCGCGTGCGAGGCGCATTAATTAACGGTGGCTGTGGAGAGCTGCTCGATGCCCACGAAAAACTTAACGCGCACCCTCGGCAACGATGGGTTTTAATTAATCGAAGGATCGCGCGTATCACTGCCGCTAATTGGAAATGACGGCGCCGCGAATCGTATATTACTTCCTTCGTCATCGTGCAAAAGATCAGTCTCGTTTCAGCCATAGTGGTTCCAGATTTATTAATTTGAGATTATTGAGTCTGTGAAGATGCATCCACGAGAAATTATTCAGTAAATTGATTTCCTTGGGTATATGTTATTCACAGAATCGCTAAAAATCTGAACAAATACGTTGTTTATGCAAAGGAATGTGAAGTAGTTACAGTCAGTACCCCGTAAATCAAGTGTCAACGAAATTTCAAGGCAGCTTCGAGAACAATGGGTTAATGAATTCTGTTCCCAACGTTGAATACCAACGCACAGCCACCCCAAAGCCGGAAAACGTGGCCAAAACTTAAAATGTGAACTTTCAGTTTTAAGTATGGTCGTCAGTTTTAAAAGGTCGTTCTTTTATACCTGACCAACAGTCACAGTCCGAACTTCGAGTTGATTAGACCATACTTTTTTAAACTTGCAAATTGTGTCGAAACGTTTCGATTTCAATTGTGCATTATGGATGCTGTTTGTGGAGGTAAGTTGCATAGATTTTAGTGCCAAATGTTTATTGTTAACTGATAACTGTGTATGCAAAGAAAGAGTGAAAGTGAAGGCATACATTTTTACGATTTAGAGTAAAAGTTGCAAGTCCCACACGGTCCCACGATAAAAGTTGTTGGAGCTTCTACTGCATAGTATTATTTTGCAATTCTAAAAAAATTAACTGCCCCCAGGTGCCTCTGCGTTCGTAGCACTGTTTTTTGGAACGCGGAGTAGGTATTTTATATGCTTTCCTTGCATTTCTTGTCAAACAGAGATATGCACTAAGTCTTTCTGTAAAATTTGAACAGATTTTGAATAGAATGTCAGTTTTCTTTATAAAGAATCATATATCCGAAATTTTTTTATATTTTTCAAACACGAACGCTGTTTTTATATCGGCTGTTCGTTTGAAAACTTTGCAGCCGAATATCTCGAAAAGTATAAAAAATTTGGATGGCGTTTTCAAGGACATTTGAAGGTCAACTTTGTTTTTTCGAATGGTAACCTATATTTTTTATTGTGGGAATTTATTGTACGTAAAAAGACACGCAAATCTGTCTTCTTTGGGAACTATAAAGTGCGAATAGAATACCTTCTTTTTACAATACAAGGGGTAGTGTATGCTATCCGGGGAATTAGTGTTTCCCCTCGTTCAGGTCAATATGAGAAAGCGAATTTTCTAATTTCAAGTTCAGATTCGTGGTCAGCGACCCCAAAAACGGCCTGTTACCAATTTTCAAGCATAGCCAATAATTTTTGAATGTATATGTCCCCCATATTGGGTCCGCGATTTTGGTTTTTCTAATTTCAAATTCTGATTCAGAATTAATAGTAGAATACAATACAATACAATACAATAATTTCTGGTCAGCGACCCCAAAAACGGCCTCACACCAACTTTCAAGCGGAACCAATAATTTTGTAGTAACTTATGAGGTTTTGACCACGTTTTGGCGAATTTGGGACCACTGTGCAACTGCTATTCAACTTCGAAGAAGCGAATAGTCGTTCAATTCAGTTGAAAATCTCGGTACGGCAAGACAAGGGTTGCTATCAGCTATCTTTCTTTATTTATTTATTTATACAGGTCACATATATTATATTATAATTGCATTAATAGTTACAATAATACATTATTATGTCTTTGTACTTAACATATAAGTCACTTATAAGTATGGCAGCTATCTGTCGCGTCGTTTAACGAGCGCGAATTATTATCAATTAAGTTCCATGCAGGCCGGTATCTGGAATAATGATCGAGTGTTCACGAGAAACGCGTAGGAGACGATATTTTTGCCGGTATCGTTTCATTACCGGTTGACGCGTTAACTCGCCACTTGCAACCGCTACCTGAACCCGAGGAATGTTATCTCGCCGACGACACTTGCCCGGTAGTCCGGCTATCTCTGTCCCATTATCATCCGGTCGGTTGCTATTTTGCAAACGAAAGGCCCGCGCAAGAGAAAGAGAAAGAGAGATAGATAATCTTGTTCGCGATAATCATACGGGTACGGTACGTCCTTGGTTGCTCTGGTTCAGATTCCGAACCAAATTAAAGCCAGCCTGTACACTTTCGATTCTCCTTCGTATCCTATCTCGGATTCCTTTCGTATTCATTGTTGCCAGCTTTCTCTCGCTTTTCTTCTCCTAGACAGCTGCGCACAGCAGTGATAGATTAGTGGCAATTTATTGGCTCGGTATTCGCGTGGTATATCGATTACTATAAGCTCCTTTATAAGCTATGTTTGGGGTTGGACAAAACAATGATGACCTTCCTTCTAAATTGTGTATACTGTCTACAAAACGAGAGATCAACGGGATTGTGTATTTATTTTCTAATATATGGATAGAGTGTATCTTTATTAATAATATAGCTGCCTTTACTTTGCTTTTACCTACTTTGGTTGGATTTTGTACATTAAGTTATACTTTCAGTATCTTAAAAAATACTTTTGCATCCTACTTTCAAATTATTTCAGATATTTTAACGATTACATTTATAACAAGGTCGTTGCTTTGGCGTATAAAGCTACAGCGCGTAATGGAAACAATTTATTTAAGCTATTAAGGGTTCGAGGGTAGTTAAACAAGCATAAAGAAGGCTGTCCATTATTGTAAGTAAAAAGCTAATTTTTTGAAGATTCATGTTGAAATTTTTGTGCAATTGTTAGAATCTTTTATTGAACGCTATTCGAGAATCTTCGATTAACTCAATAAAGGTGGGCATACATAGAACGTGTGATCGGTTTATTATGGAAACGAAGTAATAGTGGAATGCTGAAGGAAAGCTTAACTAATCAAATTATTTTACACACGTAACTTGGTCAGTTATTGATTCTCTATACGCTCGTCAATCCGATCTGGATCACTACTACGGAGGGAGCGAAACATGATTCTGAGGTCCTTTGATTGGTCTGTCTATTGTCACCCAGTTCCACTTTGTAGCAGGGATGAAAATAATTTTATAGAGTGGCGGGGAAACAAAGTGTCCATCAGAAGGGAACATTGTACTCGTGGGTGACTACAATAGCTCTGATTGGTACCATGAAACGGCAAGGGGAAAGATACGCCTACCATTTGTTCCTTTGTCACGCATGTTTCCGTATATTTCCTTTTTTTTTTCCTTTAAAAATATTTCGGAGCTAGATTTTCTCAAATATTCATACCATGTTTTATCTTTGTTAGCACGCGCGTGGTGCACGAACGACGGTAAAACGAAATTTCATTTTCGTCAGAAACACACTTGTAGATCCCGTTGCATCGGATACTGTTTTCATGAGCTATCATTTCAAAATTATACATATAAACTATTCATTAAACTGCGAATGTTCATGTATTTTTCATAAAACATTTCGTTGTTCCAAAATTTCATTTCACAATGTGTTTGTTTAATATTGCTAGACAATTGGAGCACATGTGAACAATAGAGTTATTGTTCCGTTAACTTTCTAAGCGCACATTTTTGCGGTGAATTTAAAAAAATTTGAAATAAGAATTGACAATAGCGACAGATAATTTTCTTGATTACGAACGAGATACGACAGGAAGAAATACTTTTGCGAAAAATAGAAATGCTAGTCAGATAATAAATATAATCAAATAAATAAATATCAGTA
>CM052132.1:3801509-3816581 GCA_028454255.1 Halictus ligatus | reverse complement strand
CGCATTCTGTTAACTGTAACAATAAAACTTCTCACTAGTTTTAAATCGGCGAACCAGGGAACAGGGTATTTCCATTCTATAATATTGTTCGTATTTTATAAATACGAAATTAACAAAGAATATATTAGGTCTACCGGAAAGTTCTGTCCGTTTTTGAATTGAAAGAAAATAACACAATCTTCATACATTTAATAATATTTATACGAACATTGTCGGAATTTGACTGTCAAGTTGAACTCAGCTTCTCTGGAATCTCCGATGTTGTCAAAAAGGGATCTTGCTCTATCAATGTCGTCATCGATCAAAGATGGCCGTCCTGGACGTGGCTCGTCGCTAAGGTCGAAATCACCTGCTTCAAATTTTTCAAACTATCTTCTGCACGTTCTGTCAGAAACTGCATCCACACCAAAAACTTTCATTAAATTTCGACACGTTTCTGTGTAGCATTTCTTTCTTGTTGGAATTCGTACAAAATACAGTGGCGTAAATGAACTTTATCGGCAGCCATGTTTTCGCGATCGCGTCTCGCTTAATAATGACGCGAGACATCTTTGTTTCAGTTTATTTAGGAGAGTACATGCCTGTAAATAAAGAGAGATAGTCATATATGTGTGAAATCAACATGTGCATATTGAAACTTGAAGTGACACTATCGGACATAACTTTTATACATAATTACATAATTTTTCAATGTAAGGGTAAACGCTTCTTGCGAAGGAATCGTTTTTCAAAATTATATAGAGCATTCAAATGTTTTCCAAAGGTGTATCGAACCCTACGAAATTAACAGAATATTTCCAGTTTACGGACATGCAATTAATAGAATATTTCCATTTTACGGACATGCAATTAATAGAATATTTTCATTTTATGGATACGAAATTGATATAATACATATAATTTCGTACTTAGACCTGATCTGTCGCGATACTCGTTCAAACCAGTGATCGTTCAATCCTCCAACGAAATAAACGTTGCGGACTTTTTCCGGCAGCCCGATCGGCAGTTAACGCGTTAAATCATGCAGCAAATAAACCGCGGCTACTTCTAAATATTTCATACGCGCCTTCGGAAATCCAGCCGCGGTTTAAACAGGTCCCCGTATCGTTTCAATTTATCTTCGAGGGATTTAATAAGCAGAACGTTGCATATAGAATCCATAATTCGTGGCAGCCTTAAGCTGATGTTTTAATTAACCGGCGGCAGGGAACGGCAGGCGGCGGCGGTAGCCGCGGATCCTGTAACGGAAAAATAAACGAACGGTGCCTGCAGTTCAATTAGTCCTGGAAAAAACTAGAGATTAACCCGATCGGTCACGAGACGAGGAGAGCTCGATCGATAGCGTCCTGGAATGAATATCCGCGTGTACGGTTGGGGAACTCGGCCTTCCCGATCTCCTCGGTTATTTAAAGGTTATTTTAATCGCGGCATCAGACCGGATTTACTCGAATTAATCGGGAAAATTTATGGACACGGGCCGAGAACAGGTTGCCTTAACTTCCTCGGGCTCCGGGTTCCGGCTAGGATAAGTCCGCGCACTGGATCGAGAACGAGCATGAGCGCGACGTCCACGGACTTCATCGCGAATCTCGATTCGTCTCGGTTTGTTCGCCGTCGCGGATTCACCTGCGGCGCCTCATAAATATCGTCATCGGTAAAGCATAATCCCGGGACCGCGAGCTCGATTCTTCGCCGACCTGTTTGTCATACTTAGCTCCGAGATTAATAATCCTCGGATCTTCGTGCGAACGAACGGTGAATCAAACCGCGGGATCGAACGTCCGGATCTAAGGGGCGCTCAATGGATTCGCTTCCGCTCGTTCGGACGACCAATTAGTTCGCTACACAATTAAAATAAACGTGCGTAAATCACCGTCGGTTCAGCAAACAGAAGTACACGCCGCTTGCAAACGTTAAAAATTCTCGAACGTTGCAAATTGCGTTTCCAACGGTGTAAAGATTAGAGACACCTCGACTGGGACCACTGTATGTAAATCAACCTGTACAGCAACATCTCTAATACTAATTGAAAATCGTGATAGTTATAGAGTACTTCTCGGTAAATCTTATTACTCGCAGGATTATCTTCGCGCGTAAGCTCCTGCGATACGTCTGCATCCTGCACGTGCAATGATTCATACGGAAGATTAAGATATTCTTTCATTACACGCGTGAATAATCTTCGTCGATCTATTGTTTCAACACTCGACGCCATTGTCGAGAGTAAATTGGCTGGCGTGTTGCTATCAGAGGCTCGTGTAAACAGTCTCGAGTGATCTGTGTGCCATTTCTAAACGAAGTAGCCGTTTTAGTGGAAGCGTTGAACGACAAATAGGTGTCTGAGAATCAATTTTCCTAAAGAATCGCAATTTTTCAACAGGCTATTCGAATTTTTATCGTTTCATTACTGGATCGCGAATTCTATGCATTTGTGGCAAAGCGTGAGCGAAATTTGTGACAGTGGGGTGATCAAAGGACTTTAATTTATATATCATTTTCCGGCGTCAATTAATGAGACGTGAATATCATCGAGGAGTTCTTCTTATTATTTATTTATTTATTGCTTCAAATCATACAAGGAGACGAATTCTTATTTGGTTTTCGGTTATTACAATCGATGCAGAATTATTACAGTGTATTTATTACATTACATCTCGCGATAACAAAAGCTCCATTTTAATTTCACTTTGAATCACTGTCGAACACCGCTTTATTACCATGATAATAATACTTCGTCATTACCATATTAATAGTACTCATTACAAATTACCATAGTAATAATTTCCATAATCTCCACATTCTTCGTCGCTTTTGAAAAACTAGTATGCTCCGCATATTGATTCATTGGAGTTCGGGCGCAGAATACAAAATGTCTGCATCCGAAACGATCGATAACGAAAATGTCTCGCTTCTAACTTCGCGAATTAGTGGATACATTTGTGAAATCACGCGGGTATTCGGAGTCCGGTGATTAATTTTGGCCGATACACGCTAACCGACGAAAGAATTTCTGCACTACTGCACTAGATTACGCCCGCACGCATACCCGCACACACACGAGTTATTATTAGCCGACCACCTGTGCGACCTGAGGCGATTGCTCTCGCACAATCGGCTTCGTGCCGACCAAATCCTCAGGGCCGTATCGAGTCGCAGCAGGAACCGTCTGCGCGACTAATTGTTGAAAGTTTTGCATAGTTCGATCTAAAATATGGAACAATTCAATTTCTATACGCTTCTTACGAAATCATTTAGTAATTCTAGAAAGTGTACGCGAGCTGTTCAATGCAGATATGGTGCAAATCAAAATCGTTATTCATCGGATAAAAAGGGATTAAGCAAAAGTTTAATAAAACGCACTTACGTCGACGAATTTTAATAACGATTAACCCTTTGCACTAGAAGCTATTTTAACTCCGAAACCAAACATTTCTTTCTACAACTAAACATTCTCCAAAACCAAACATTTTCCCCTCTATATATCTTTGTTCACGTTATACGTACAAAAACGGTGCAATTTACTCGTACAATACCGAAATATTTGGTAATTTATTAAATCTCCAAAACCAAACATTTCTTTCTACAACTAAACATTCTCCAAAACCAAACATTTTCTTCTCTACATATTTTTGTTCACGTTATACGTACAAAAACGGTGCAATTTACTCGTACAATACCGAAATATTTGGTAATTTACTAAATACAGACAAATTTAATCATGTAAAAAATATTTTGAATAATGATACAGCAATTTCTAGTGGCGTCTTAGAGTCGCCATTCGAGTGCTGAAGGTCAAACTTTTAAACCGAACAGAAAAATATTGACTTACACCAGTTTTGCATGAACCGACACAAATAATAGTCTGTAAAATAAAGAAATTGAATTAACCCTAGAAGTACAATGATGAAACGCCTTAACACTATAACTATGTGAATGACTGGTGGATCATTTCCACGAGAAAACGTTTCCACGAGAAATTTTTTAATATATCTCTTCTTTGGAGTACACGTTACCATAAAAATCGTATGAAACCTGAGCAAATTCAATACTGCTGTTATTATAAACGGATGAGTCTAATTCACGTTTAGGGCTCGGTAGTCCTAGTGTTAATCATGTTCTAAACAGTGTCGAAACGATGTGCGATCGACGTGGACTTTCTCGATTCAGCACGGAGAAAATGAAAATCTTATATCCCGGGGTGTGGTCTCATATCGCCATAGTACACAAAAATAAATGTGCAACGAGATATACGATCCCATTACCGGCACACTAAGCGATTCATTATTTTCGCCCGGTGCCCATCGCTGGGGCCATAAGCGGCCGGCCGTTTCAGTTTTTCGACCTCTTCGAGGCCGATTATGGCGTTACATACAGTCAGGAGGCCCAAGAAAAAGCGATTTTTTCAGAATTTTTCCAGAGAAGACTTTTACATTTATTAATGTAAAAATTTGTACACATATTACGGCAACTTTTAACTGTATTCTAACATTTTTTATTCGTAAAAATAATCATTTTGAAAGCTGCTATAGATGATCTCCAGGAGTTCCTCTCGCCTTGCCACGATATCTCTGGACTGGATCATCTGAAATGAAAAAATCGAACGGATTTCGTTAAAGAAGTGTATAATCTTGTAATTAATCGAAGGTTTTTTCTCACCGACGAATATTTCTTTTTTTATAAACAATCTAAGGCCAAAATTTTGGTGAAGAATCGATTGTTTTTTGGAGAAGCCATCATTTTGTCGAAAAATTTTATTTTGCTTATTCCTTCGACTGATTACAAGATTATACATTACTTTAACGAAATTCGTTTGGTTTTTTCGTTTTAGATGATCCATCGGCTACAGCAGCTTTCAAAATTATAATTTTGTACAAATACAAATGTTAAAATACAGTTAAAAGTACATACTTCAAAGTCTTCTCAGGCAAAATTCTTAAAAAATCGCTTTCTTCTCGGGCCTCCTGACTGTATAAAGGGTGTTCCGTCTAAAACAGGACACCTAAATATCTCCTCTACCTCTTTAAATACAAAAAGTGTTTCTAACGTAATCTAAATGGTTTCAAAAGACGAATCAGAGACGAATCATCGTTTTAATCGTAATCGAATTGTAATTTTTTAATAGTTTTTTCAAGGTCACTCGTGTTTTTCTTTTTACATATATACACACATTTTTCGTTGTTGTACGTTATAGCAAACATTATTGTGCATTCGTCAATACAAAAATGTTAAAACGCAGTTAAAAGTTACCATAACACAAATTTTTACATTAACAAATGTGAAACTGTTCTCAGGAAAAATTCTTCAAAATACGCTTCCTTTTTGGCCCCATGACTGTATACAGGGTGTTTCGTCTAAAACGGGACACCTAAATATCTCCTCTACCTCTTTAAATACAAAAAATGTTTCTAACGTAATCTAAATGGTTTCAAAAGACGAATCAGAGACGAATCATCGTTTTAATCGTAATCGAATTGTAATTTTTTAATAGTTTTTTCAAGGTCACTCGTGTTTTTCTTTTTACATATATACACACATTTTTCGTTGTTGTACGTTATAGCAAACATTATTGTGCATTCGTCAATACAAAAATGTTAAAACGCAGTTAAAAGTTACCATAATACAAATTTTTACATTAACAAATGTGAAACTGTTCTCAGAAAAAATTCTTCAAAATACGCTTTCTTTTTGGGCCTCCTGACTGTATATAACCCCTTAATCGAGCGGCTACCGAGGCGACAGAAATTACTGGCATTAGCCGACGTAAACGACGCATGAACATAATTTATGCGTGCCCGTTCCGGTAGGAATTACTTACCACCAGCGGGTAGCATCGCCCGAAAGGAAATTGCCGGTCGTCTGGACGGCGCGACCGATGCTCCGGGCGATCTTCTCGGCGATCTACAACACGCTGGAAATCGGCTGATCGCGGCGCGCGCAGAGATTCTCTGACGCGAGTATCGAGTGAAATCGGAGAGCCGGCCGTGCCACCCGCCGCGTGTAACGCGGGATTTCCGTTTAAACGGCCGACGAACCGTAACCGGCAATCAGACGCCGGATAATTTCCCGGTTACAGCCCGGGGAACCCGGCATTTTCCAGCGCGACCTTTTCCACCGGCTCGGGAATTATTAACGACGTCGAACGCCGGTTACATCGGCTCGCGGACGACGCTACAACGCCGCGCGGTTTTCGCAAACCGCCGCGACGGTTTCCACGCCGAACAGACCCGCAGAAGCGACGACGCGACTCTTCGAATGTTTATCCGCTCGGCGCCGTGTAAAATCGATGATTGATGCTCGAGGTTTCCCGGCGATTATTTCATAATTTTTGTAATTGCCTAAGGATTTTGTAATAGGTCCTGCAACAGTAATTTCAATCGTGAACCTACCCTATTACAGCCTATCTTAGCCTATGGTAGCCTATCCTAGCCTATCCTAGCCTATCCCAGCCTATCCTAACCTACCCTAGCATATCTTAGCCTATGGTAGCCTATCCTAGCCTATCCTAGCCTATGCTAGCCTATCCTAGCCTATCCTAACCTACCCTAGCGTATCGTTAGCCTATGGTAGTCTATCCTAGCCTATCCTAGCCTATCCTAGCCTATCCTAGCCTATCCCAGCCTATGGTAGCCTATCCTAACCTACCCTAGCATATCTTAGCCTATCCTAACCTACCCTAGCATATCTTAGCCTATCCTAGCCTATCCTAGCCTATCGTAGCTTATCCCAGCCTATGGTAGCCTATCCTAACCTACCCTAGCATATCTTAGCCTATGGTAGCCTATCCTAGCCTATCCTAGCCTATCCGAGCCTATGGTAGCCTATCCTAATCTACCCTAGCGTATCTTTGCCTATGGTAGCCTATCCTAGCCTATCCTAGCCTATCCTAGCCTATCCCAGCCTATGGTAGCCTAGCCTAACCTACCCTAGCATATCTTAGCCTATCCTAGCCTATCCTAGCCTATCCCAGCCTATGGTATCCTATCCTACCGCCGCCTAATCGTTTCGTTTCGAACGATTCTTTTTTTTTTATTGAAAGCTTAATTGAAACTCCCATAGAGATGTTATAAAGCTATACATTAGTAATATATGTACATCTTACTGTTAAGCATTAATACTGTAGGAACCGTGGAACACATTAGGTATATAACACATAAGTACATAACTTTAAATCTTTAAATTACATTGCTTGAAAAAATTGAAAAGAAAATAACATGCCTGAATATTCGGTTCATAATGTAACGATCTGATGTTTAAGGGTGGAAACAATTTGAGCTTCCTTAATTTTTTCATGAGATCAACTCTTTGTGATTGTAACAAGGTACATTGCCAAACGATATGGTTAAGATCTTGAACCTCATTACCGCAGTTGCATTTGTGATCATCTGTTATGTGTAGTCGTGAAAGAGATGCTGCAAGATGATAGTGATCTGCTCTACAACGATTGAATGCGACAATAAATTGCCGTGATAGACCTCTGCCCGAAAACCATGGTGCAGTCCCATCTCTAACATAATAGTGAAAGTATTCCTTGCCTTTAAATTGACCCTGCTGCATTGTGAAATCACTAGTACTTTGTCTACATTTATGTTTAAAAAATTTCCGTAAATCAGAAAATGGAATGACAATACTCTTATTAGCTTGTTCTAGTGTAGCCGACTTAGCTAAGGCGTCAACCTCATCATTTCCAATAATGCCTGAATGGCACGGAATCCAAACAAATTCTATACTGCTATTATTTGACGTGCTTTTCTTGAACTTAAAGTATTTCTCCTTAATTTCATAAATATAGAAGTTGGTCATTATATTAATCTTTGACCTTTGTAGACATAGCAGGGCACCGAGAGAATCGGTAAATATTTTGTAATTTTGGTTTGTGTCCAAAACAGCAATGTCAAGAGCATTCAGCCGTAAATATAGAAGCACTAGATGGGATGCTTTTTTTGGTAGATATATTTAAATCCTTGCAAATGAATTCATATCCAACAGAGTTAGAACCTGCAATTTGACTACCATCAGTAAATGCGTATGAGTCACAGTTTAAAAGCTAATTATGTAATATGGAATTTGGATGGTTACATATTTTAAGATCATGACCAAGTTCAGTATTTATTGGAATCAAATTACTAATAACATTATAATCCAGACGATAAATATCATAACAGTTACTGATTCTTAAATATTTTATAATTTTGGTTTGTGTTCAAAAGAGCTATGTCAAGAGCATCGATTAAAGCAATGCATTCAGCCGTAAATATAGAAGCACTAGATGGGATGCTTTTTTTGGTAGATATACTTAAATTCTTACAAATGCATCCAGATCCAACAGAGTTAGAATCGAACGCGATTGTACGAAAGAAAATATTTTCCTACTAACCACTCCTCTTACAATTTCAATCGAAGGCTTCGCATGAAAACGTACGTTACTTTTTCAAAATTTTGTAGCAACTAATAGTTATCGCGAGCGGTAATTCGGGGGCAGGCCGATAAATATTTCAAGCATCGGAGTTTCGTGACGGGGTTGCTCGGAGTTATTCGAAATTCGTACGGCGATGTATTACGAAACCGAAAGGCCGCCGTTCCTGGAATCCGCTCCCGTAGCTACATTCGATTATACCAATAATAGTTTGTCAACTTCGGTACGGTTTTCGGCGAAGCATGCGGCGGCAACAAACTCGGCCCGCGTTGTTTCAATCCCGCCAGCCACCCTACCGTTTCACCCCCACGCGCAGAGGAGGGGTGGGGGACTCGGCTCGATTCTCGTGCTCTATACTACTAATATCGATGCTCGAAAGAGGGTCTGAAACCTCAAAGGGTCGACTAATTACGGCCGTTCCTGCGAGCCTTGCGAGACCGATGCCGTTCGAGCGGATTTCGAAATGCTCCCGCTCGAAAATATCCTGGCCCCTGAATGATGCTTGCCAACGCGACTCGGTTCAGCTTTTTTCATGCGGCTCTGTAAACGATTTATCCTCGACCCGTCTGCTACGCGAAATTGTGACACAATCGGAAAAGAGCCGGCTCGTTGCATGAAATTTTTAAACGCCGCCGGAGTTCATGCTGACGCTGTGGGCACGGGCTAAACGCGCTCGTGATCTTTATGCGATGAAGTTTTCGCGATTTGAGCATTATTCCGCTGCGGGGTTTCATGGAAAATTCTGTGCATCGATTGCGAGAGACGGGCGTTAAATGAAAATGTTGTTCTTTAATCATTTTGATACGCTGACGGAAAGACAATTGCGTATGATAATCCCGGTGTGTTTTGCATTTCATTTGTTCATTTTTGTTATATATTCAGAAAAACTGAATTTGTTCTTTTTATTCTGTATTATTAACGTTTCCATTGAATTGCGATTCATTTTATTTTGTATACTAATTTGTAAATTAAATTTGCAGGCTCCTCGGATTCAAGAGTTATTGCTTAAGTGATTCGTGGCTGTTCGTTACAGACCGTTTCTACTGATTGCAAACAAGACTCCGCGAAACCAAGAAACTGCGTTGTAAATCTTTAATTTTGTTTTTGCTCAACACAAACTCTGTTCTTCTAAGACCAACCTCATGATTTTAATACAATCTCCGCGTGTTCACAAATTTTTAAATATATTCTAATATATTTTTTGTATAAATCTGTTTACATGGACGAATTCAACTTTAAAAGTACGCAAGTCTTGTGCTCAAAGATTTTCTCTCCGATTAATAATTTTCGAAATAAACGATGAAGCACGATTCGCAACCCTAATTCCAAGGGTTATTCTCACCCTCTGACTACAAATGAGAATTGCCAAGTGATGACGTATCATTCTTCCGAGTTCTACGTTTCATGTAATTTTATCAAATCGTTTTCGTTCCGAATTGGAGAGCCAGAATTTTTTAATACCACTGTGTCACCGAACAATCGATAAAACAGTGTATACAAAAATAGACACAGCTAAAAGATGATCAGCAGAAAGGTTGCTGGGTTTAATGGCACGATCAATAACCAGTGACTCGCGGGTTTCTTCACACCTAACGGAATAATGATTAATTTCACTGCATTCCCTCGCGCGAGAGGCCTTTTTAATATGTGCGATCCGAGTCTGATTTCTTTCGAACGAAACGAAGCAATGCATCACTCTGAACGTGGTCGGCATTCGTGTGACTTCGGGCGAAAAGTAATATTAACATCGCTCGAATGATAATTAAGCGCCGAGTGTCGATTAAACAGCGTCTAAGTCGTTTGTTGCGGGACGAGATTCTCGTTCGAGGGGGTATCGTGTTTACCGGAGCGGCTCGAGATTTATTTCAAATATAATAATACTTAACGCCACGCTGCACTCGGCATGCTCGCCTGAGATATCGAGGCAGTTTAATTATAATATCTCTCGCATCTGAAACGAGCAGGGGAAGGGGAGGGGTGTCGGGGGCTGAACGGATGAACGATTTTCTGTTTCGCGACGCGAAGATCGGGAACGGCCTTTATGCGAGGCGACGCAGGACATCGCGGAACCTGTTACGTGTCGTATTTAACATCCGTTTTCTCTGGAATTCTCGAGTTACCTGGTGCTGATCGTAATCGTCCGCGCGACACGGCTCCCCTTCGTTTATTTACACCGAAGAACCATTGTACGAGATTAGTCATAGGGTGTTTGCTACTCTTGTTACTTTCCGCTCGCCATGGACCATTGGCCAACCAGTCTTGTAATGCTCCTAATTGATTTCGCAACTCGACTTTCGCCGATTTGCTCGTTTACCTGTTCCCCGGCTTCTTGCAAGAATCGTTCTCGCCTGGTAACGTCGGGCCGGTGCGAAAATAATCGCGGCTTTTGTCTTGCAATTTTACGGTCACCCGTTTTGCTTGGTTTGCCAAATTCGGGTGAACGTCTGTTGCGCGATCAACTTTTTCAGTTCTTTTCCAACCTCTCGAGCCGTTTACAATATCCCTTGACGATTTGTTTCGCGGTTGTAGCGATCAGAACACCTTTTTGGTTAAACTTCAGTTTAGCAACCCAGAAATTTGTAACTTCTTCTTCATATAATCCTGTAGATCTCGACGAGACTGTGACGAAAATTGAAGTTTTAACGCGAGGAATTTACTGCGTCGGAAGTTACGAGTGTTTAGAGACGATTTTAAGCGGTTTTAACAGGTGCCGATCAGTGTTTCGATATTTCCCGAACGTGTAGTAGACCGCGACGCGTAATTGGAATTAATTCGGAAAGTCGCGTGTCCATTTGGAAGACGGAAGATAGAGAGCGCCCAGCGAAAAGTGCAGATGACAAATGTGGTTAACGGGCTGGCTGTCAGAATTTTGCGCAATTTCTCATTGTTACGGGTCTACCGGTTTGACGTAGAAGCTGACTAGCCGCGTCAGACACGCGGCAGCCTGTACCAATAGCATCTACAGGCCGGACGGTAGTTGGCAGGAACGTTAAACAGGAAGGGTGCCTCGTAATCATTGTTAATTAACATTTATGGAGACACGTACAGGCTCTCTGGACACTTTTAGTAAGCACGGGGGTCTGCGTCACCGTGATCTGTCACAAAGGGGCTAGAAGAGGCTCCATTATATTCTAATTGACGCTGTAGTGTCCTTAACGGGCAGACGATGTCGGGAAGATGCAAAACTTATCTATTACGTAACATCGATAAGATTTCGAATAAACAAGATTTTCGATCAATTATTAATTTTATTGATTGTTCCAAAGATTGTTGATTTACTCATTACTAGATTGAACAACGTTCCATATTATTAGATCACTAATACTAATTTATTCACTAGATTGAAGATTTTATGGGATTTGTGACAAGGCTGAGTAAATCAAATGCAAAACAGTAAAGACAATAGTTTTAAAGAATTAAATAAAAGTACGGATGTGCTATTTCCAACTTCTTAAAATTATTTTTGAAATGTATTACATGTCCCCGCAGCTTCTGTATCCTGCAATTAATTAACAATTAATTTTACTTTGCATAAAAATCTGCAATATTGATCAGTCACTATAATTCTTGTTCTTCGGTGCTTTAATGTGTCAGGTATAAGTGGACTACAGTATGCGAAAACATAAGACATCAGACTACACTACAGTATAAAATGCTAAAATATACTACAATATAAATGAATATAGTATACTGAATGTATTATACTACTGCCATACGTTATTTTTTTACATTGGAGACTTTTCGATCGTGAGCAGCTCCACCCACGCGCCGGAAGTCCCCTAACCCTTTCGCCGTCAGCGTCGCGGCATAAAGCGCTAAGCGGAGCTAAAAGAATTCATTTTGCGAAACCGATGATGCCGAAAGTCCCGACGCCGCGACGCCTGCTGCACCGGGTCCGCCTGGACGTCGAAGTAGCCAATTAAAATCTCTTTGGAGTCTTTTTTAGGACGGCATGACGGCGTCAAGGAGGGGCGGGCTAATGAATTCTGGCAGAGGGTGTTGGGACGTAAAGCCGGTTTCCAGCGTAAATGCTTGGGACCAGACATCGAACCAAGAGAACATGGCGGTTGGCGGGACGGGGAGGGGGAGGGGGAAACAGCAGATAGGTGCTGGTACAGGGATTCCTGGTGTACGATGCACCCGGCAGACAGGATCGATGCTTCCTGTCTGCTCGGGAGCCTTTAAGCAACGAGTCATTGACTGGCTACGCCTTTGTTCGACCAATCAACCGGAAATTTTCGCACTTCGGTTTTAGGGTCGACAGCGGGCCGTGTCAATCGTCGAGGCCCAGTTATCATTCGCCCGGTGCAAACATGCCGCCGGAAAGTACAGTGGATGATCGAAGAATTATTCGAGCCACTTGTTTACGCTAAAACCATCAATTCATGAATAAAACCCTAGCTGCACCTAACGCTTCTTATTCTTTCATGAAATATTCGCCATTTCTAAGCTAAAACATTGCAAAATTTAATGTTGTACGGCCGATTGTCGAACGATGTCCCTCTTAAGCAGTAAAATTATTGCATAATAAAATTTTATTTGACTCTCTCTCTCTTTCTCTCTCTATTGGAAATTATGCTCTGTAACATACAAAGGGTTTGTAAAGCGTAATTAGCAGGAATTTTATGCATTTATGGGAGAAATGAGTAGCCGAAACCCAAAATAGAAGAAACATAAGGTGAATTTAATATTACTGGTACATGATTTACAACCTCCTAGACTAATAGAAATAATCTAAATAGATTAATAGAAGAAATTAACTTTTAGGTTGCCCCATTTTCCCCGTTTACCGATTACACGAGGAAACAGTTCAATTACAGAGTATCACGGGCTCGCGTCGGTTTCCGTTGATTAAGGCGAGTAATAGGATCCACTTAGGCTAACAAAATTCCGAAAGACAACGATACCTTTGATCTTGGCGGACCGCGTTTCGAATGCAGATAATCTTCAGCGAAAGTGTATCAACGAGTTGCTTGCGTAACAATGGCGGGGAGGAGTTCGCGCCTTGTTCCGCCCTCGAGATACGAGGAGATCAAAGTTCGCCTCGCATCGGCTCTCATTCCGCTGATGTTTTTCCATCCCCGCGGCAGGGCGGCTCTTTCCTCGCAACAAGCCACCGCGGTGCTTTCAGCCGGGCCACCGAATTTCCATAAATCAACCCCCTATCCACTCGGCGCTCCACTCTCAAACCGTGACCTTCCACCCTTCATCCTCATCGACGCCCTTTTCCCGATCCTCTGATATCCTTGTTAAACAGCTTCGCTCTCTCCTTAAAACACGGAACCTGGTCTCTCGGTTGCCCCCGAGGAACTCTCGATTATTGCTGCACCGAGACTCCTCGGTAATCGCCTGTCTAATGATCGGAAAGCGGCCATGACGCTACCCCTCGCAGACATTGTTCGATCAAACTGACCGGCCGTCCGTCGCTGCCATTATTATTCGTTGATCATGTTGTTGCGTGGAAAGCATTTTTATTAGTGGCACAGGTGACAATAGGATGATGAATAGACAGCGGAACTTATGAAAACGGTTAAAACGAGAAACAAATTTTAGTGATAAATTTTTACTGATGATATACGGGATATTGGACTAGCATTTAGTATAAAATACTAGCATACACAACTTTGGTTTTAGAGGGTATAAGCTCGGTTAGATATAATATACTAGAATTTCCTATATTTATATATTATCCTATACATACACTAACGAGCAAAAGTGAGTCTACACTATTTGAAGCAACATAACTTTTTAAAAATTAGATCAAATGACTTGAATGTTATTGAGAAGATAGAAGAATTAGTTTATTAGACGAGGTGTAAAAAATTTTTGAAAAAAGTTTGAATTGGTCGGAATCGCAAAATAAATAGTAAAAGTTGGTTTTTTTAGCTTTTTTATCTGAGCCTGTATTGAAAATTTAAAAAATATGTTTGATTCGCTTGAATAGATTATGTCCATGCTGAAAATTGCATCGATATTGGTTAATTCGTTTACGAGTTATAAACGATTAAAAGTGCGATTTTAAGTCGAAAAACGTGAAAAATGGCAATTTTTCCACTTTTAATCGTTTATAACTCATAAACGAATTGACCAATATGGGTGAAATTTTCAGCATAGATATAATTTATTCGTGCGAATCAAATACATTCTTTAAATTTTCAATACAGGCTCATATAAAAAAGCTGAAAAAACCAACTTTTACTATTTCTTTTGCGATTCCGGACAATTCAAATTTTTTTCAAAAATTTTTTACACCTCGTTTAATAAACTAATCCTTCTAACTTCTCAATAACATTCAAGTCATTTGATCTAATTTTTAAAAAGTTATGTTGCTTCAAATAGTGTAGACTCAGTTTTGCTCGTTAGTGTACGTCGCACAGTGAGGACAAGTCGGCGCATCTTTTTATTTGACGATGCGCGAAAGTTTCCTTTGGCAGAACTCTTTATTTAGCAGGGAATGCATATTGTTATTCGTGTAAAAATCGTTTAGCAATTTTCTTTTATGCGTGAACATAATTTTTTTGTTTTTTAACTTATTAATTTTAAGTTTTTGTGACTAATTACCATTCTATACACATTAGTAACCAAATTTAGATTTTTGTGAAAAAATTTGGCCATTGAGACACTCTCTGAAGTGGCAAAAATGTTATATTAACTGTAAA
>CM052132.1:3777580-3801409 GCA_028454255.1 Halictus ligatus | reverse complement strand
CTCGGATGTTTAGACCGAGGTGGTCCACCGTTCAAAGAATAATTTTCCAGGGTATTTGATGAAAGACCGGCCGCAAATTTTCTTTTAACCTTCGAAAAAGCAAACACTGGCCTCGTTCATTAAAGAGTGGAACCGTAATCGTTTCCAACGCAGGAGAAGCAAACAGAAGGAGAGAGATAGATGCATAGATAGAGGGAACCAGGGAGATAAAGATCGACAAATAAAAAAAGGGAAAAGGAATCGCGGCGGGCGTAGATCCTTGCCAAATTGAGATTATACTCGATAAAAAGAAATACCGGACCCTGGCCGGACACTCCGAGAGAAATCGTTCCTCTCTGCGCGGCTGTAATCCATCGGATTCCATTAGGGGCGCCGCTCATATTCGACGCGCGGGCTTCTCTTTCCTGCGGGGTATCGAAAAATACAGTAATTTATCAAGCCGTGGTTACGGCACTGCCCTCTCGGAGTTTCCTGGCCCGGGGACTTTAACCCTGTCTGCTCTTCTCTCTCGTCTCTCTCTCTCGCTCTATTTCTATCTCTCTCTCTTTCTTTCTACCGGTTCCCCCTTTCGTCGGCCGCTCCACGTCTTCTTCCTTCGTCCTTTCAGGATCTCCCTCCCGTAGTTGTTAATGCATACGTCCACCGGAGTCGGCCTCGAAAGTCGACGCCCACCGTTAACGTAGCCGCTTAACAATTCCGAGAAGACCCGGCCACGTCGAGGGTACACGATGAAAAGGCGACTCCGTCGATTCCCGGGAAAAATGGGAACAATGCCGGCGAAGGATTTATTTCGATGCTCAGCCGGGATGTTTTCCTTGCCGTTTCGCGCCCCGGAATCCGCCCCGACGCACGCTGGTCCGGATCAGAAAATTTAGTGACATTTAAATATAACTTGTGCACCGTAAGAGTTATCGGCCAGAAAGGGTTGAATAATACATTATCGTTATGTTACAAATGGGTGAAAGAAAAATCAAAAAATTATTTTAGTTATATTTACTTTGTATTTTTTCTTACATACTTTATGTTACGTGATTATTAATTCTTTAGCTTCTTGATCTAAATTTCTAATTTTCTTTGTACGTGATTTTATCCGTATATTAGATATATAAGGATGGAACGGTAATAGTATTCTAAGCAGTGTATCTTCATTTGCTAAAGTTCGAGAACATTTTCTGCTATTTTTACATCTAATTGCTTTAAAATCTTTATGTCGGACTTCTTGAGCTGCCCAATTGGTAATAGTGTCCTTTGTATTATAACATAAAAATAACTGTAATACAACAAAATTATTCCTAATACCTCACTGTGCACGCTTAGACGATTCTCTTTCAACTGAATGCTAAAAACACGTCGAATATATTGTGACAGTCGAATGTGTAGCGTAACACAAACATTGCGTACATAAATACATAATACGTACATGTATACATCGTATACATAAAACTGTATGGACGGATTGAACATTGACAACATTAGATATCAATAATTTGTGATGTGGAACGAGGGGGGGAACTAATTCTTGTGTGATTATATAAAAGAAGATGTACTGTATAATAATATTGTGATTGGTTTTAAAGCGGAATTCTGTGGAATTAAAAAAATATGTTATATTAATGTAGAAAATTTCACAAATTTTTCCCACTATGTTCAACATTATTTCTTTAATAGAATACGTGTATGAATTACTATTAAAACACAGGACTTTTTATCGCAAAAGTCTGCTCGTCAATTTAAAAAAAAAATCGAGAGAAAACATTAAATAGAAGCGTCACGATATCTTATTAAAGAAGAACCATTTTTGTGGCCAAAATTCCGTTCTTAGAACGTCCAAGTTTCACTGTTTATTACATTTTGGATTAATAAATTTCCTTCTGTTTCCAGAAAGTAATTTGCAAACTGGAAAGATAAAATTTACCACAATCCTGTCATTCCTTTAACCTTCCGCATGCTAGGAAGAATCAAAAATCAATCTCCAATATATTACAGTTAAAATTCATTTGAAAATGCGATAAAAATATATGTTTTTTCAAGTTTTATATTAAAATTAATGAAACTATGCTACAGACAGACAAATAAGAGTATATAGGATATCTTGGTGATGAATGTTTAACCGGGAAATATGCATGCAATTTTTCATGTGAAGCCTTGAGCCCCAAAGAAATTGAAAGTAGATACGGTAAGTCGTGTGCAGACATCCAATGCCCATTGAGAAGCACGCATGACTTACCAATTTTTAAACTGGCTTTAAAAAGATCCTCCTTACTGTTCCACGTAACACTATCCCCATTAAATCTTTAATATTAACACAATCTTATATGAATTGTACATTAAATAATATTATAGAATACAAATTATTCACGAGTGTTTTTCTCTCATTTTCAGGTACGTACCGTTGCAGTACTTTGTTCCTAACGTGAGTAAAATATCTACAAAATCCTATACTACTTGTTTCATTCTAAACCTTCTATATTATACCACGTCCGATTTCAGAGGTCAAACAGGCTAATCATTGTCAAAATAACTATCCACCGAAAACCGAGGATAGAGCGTACAATTTCGTGGCAACGTAACGATGACGCGACAAACTTCCATAGATGTTTATTACAGCTCGCGACATCGTTAAAGAATATAATGGCAATTCGTAGGTCGACAGCATGAGAGCTAAATTAGCCTTCGCCGTTGGCCCCGGCCGCTTTGAACAAAAATTTAGCCCCGCTTAATGGCGGTTTCGTGTAGAACGATTTTCGTGGCCGGTAAAATACTTCGAACGAGAAAAAAAAAAGAGAAGGGAGTGACGTCGCGATTCATTTTGCTTTCGGTACAGTTTAATAAAGCATCGATCGCATGACGGGTAATTGAAACGTCCCCGTCCCCCCTCCCCACAGCCCGGTATCGTCGTATCGAAGAAATTCGACGCGGCCGTTAATCCGATTCCTCTGATCCTCGAAATCTTCTTCCAATTTAATCGGGGCTCAAAAATTCTAGCTATCTACGATTGTCAATCTCGTGCCCGGCTAAATCCCTTCGAGGTCCCGCCTCGGAGCCACGGTAATTCCCGCGGGGCACGCGAGCACTGCATTTACTATGCAAATGAGTAATTAGTAGAATTTCAACTAATCGAGAGGATCTCCTCGGATCGAAGAATAATCCATGATTAATCACTCGACGCGAACTAGGAGCACCGAAGCGATCCGGCGAACGCTTTCGAACGGTTTTGCGGGAACCCTGACCCTCGAAAATACGTTCGCACGCGTTGTTACGCGCTACTTTGCCGGAAGTGCGCGCTCAGTATTTCAATAATGTTGAAAAATTGAAGTGGATACTTCATATTGCACTTGTACTCTCGTATGTTATTATTAGAATGGAAAGCTCGAAAAGTCTACACAATTGCAGAGTACAAGATTTAATTGAGTTTCGTGCAATTCTCTTTTAGCTGTAATCTCATTAAATCTATAAAAGATCTATAAAAATGTGAAGTATAAACTTCACCAGTCTAAGTGTTCAACACGATTGTTTGAAAAAATTTTATTAACAAAATTATCCGATATTATTAGAATTTTAGTGAAGAACCAAGTAATGTGACTATTACTCAATGTCACACTTCATGATATTTTTTGTTTATAATTAGATTTTTGTCGATATTCTACATTACATTACAATCAAGCGTCGTTTCTTTATTGCAAGGGAATTATAAAGTACATTCCATCAAACATGTATTTACACGTGAAATATTTTATTTCTTGTTACACCGTAATACAGCGTAAACGTTCGATCAACAGTGTAGAGTTTATCCTAATCGCTATCATTTAAAAATTGCCATATCTTCTTAAAAAATTCTCTGATGCTCGTTCAGTAGTATATTCCTCGATTACTCAGACGGTAATACGAAGATCGTTCTCCTTCCACTTAAAATTTCTTTCAGGATAATTCTCCACATCTTATGATCTTCAAACTTAATATGCGATATTATTTTAATCGAATACTTAATAAATACCACGAATTATCGATGCTACGAAGTTGAAAACGTTCGACTCGCGATACCGTGATTTTCAGATTTCTTTTTCCCTTCCGTATCGTCCTCTTAGTCTAAATGAAATGACTCGGTCGCGATCTATAGGCGACCTAGGTGTGCCAGAAACGCTTGATCGTTAGCGTGTACACGTACGAAAGTGCATGAAACCATTAATTGCCAGCATCGACGGTGGATATCTGATCGTTGCCCAGGGGATTCATTAGCGGAAAACGCGCGGCGGCGGCGGCCGGTTAGGGCGAAAGAAACGAACAAACGAACGAGCGAGCGAACGGAAGAAAGCAAGTAGTCGAATCGAAATTGATTACCTGCATAAAAGCCATCGTAATATCGCTAAATCATTTCGCGGGTATTTACACGTTCGGCGATCCATTTGCCGGCCGCCGGTAGGTTTTCGCGTGCGTGGACATTTTCGAGTGTCAGCCCCCCCCCCCCCCCCCCCCCCGAAAATCCGGCCGGTTATTTATTAACGTAATTAAACGATCCAATTACACGCGTAAAATATGAATTTTATCGGGCGGAAAGCTACAATCGCCGGCAACGGTACACATTTTAATTACGTCGCCCGCGAAATTAATAAATAAATCGACACCGGGGGAATACAAATAACTCGTTAATCGCGCGGATAGTCATTTACGGCGAAGGAGAAGGCGTGCGGGAAGTGGCGCGTGGTTGCAGGGGTACACCTATTAGGTGACAATTTATTAATTATTTCTGTGAACTTTACTCGCGATTTTGAGCACCCCCTTCTGCTGCTTCAGACTTGAAGAAAAGATTCGGAGTATAATCGTAGGTAGGTATTCGTTGATTAGTTAACTTCGAATTTTTTATTCGCCATTTTGCAACTTTCAATTTCGTGGAGAAAATTGAGACTAGTATGGTGCAAGTCGCGACAGTTAACAATTGGATAATGTGGAATCAAGTAAATGTTCTATAAAACCCGACAGTATCGAAGAATGCAGCGTTTGTCTTGTGTAAACAACGTTAATTATTACATTACAATTATTTAATTCAACGACGATTAAATCCAAGAGATATGGTGTTAAACCATGCAGACTAAAAACCATTACCACACATTAAACCTTACTATAATTCTCCATCTATTAACCCCTTGCGCTACGATTTATTTTACTGTTCCAGTGACTAGAATTTTTTTTTGTAATTCATAATTTCTTTAAGAAAGGAGAAAAATTTATATCTATTTTATGCGTACACGTTCTTCACTAGCTGTACATTTACAACGCCAAAATAGAATTTTATTTCGGTTTAAAGGAAATTAATAATATACATATTTATTGGGCTCTGTTTACAAATTTCATCACGAGTGTGACTCGGTATTGTAGGGCAAGAGGTTAAAAGTACTACAGAAACAAAGACATTTCTGTCTGCCCCCTGCGCGTTGCAATTAACAGTAGAACTACCGAGCTATAAATGTGACTGACGTATATACATAACAGTTACGTCATCTAATAATCTCGGTTTGGGATTATATTGAGTCGTTCGGACAGTAATCTCGTTTTCTCTGGTGAAAATGAAAGACGATTTTCTTATAGTGTATAAATATTTCATTTCGTTAAGATTAAAAGCAAATTGCTTACTGGGACGAATTCTTATAATGTATAAATATTTCATTTAGTTAAGATTAAAAGCAAATTGCTTACTGGGACGAATTCTTATAATGTATAAATATTTTATTTAGTTAAGATTAAAAGCAAATTGCTTACTGGAACGAATTCTTATAATGTATAAATACTTTATTTAGTTAAAATTAAAAGCAAATTGCTTACTGGGACGAATTCTTATAATGTATAAATATTTTATTTAGTTAAGATTAAAAGCAAATTGCTTACTGGGACGAATTCTTATAATGTATAAATATTTTATTTAGTTAAGATTAAAAGCAAATTGCTTACTGGAACGAATTCTTATAATGTATAAATATTATATTTAACACTAGATCTACCGAGCAATAATTGACATATATTGCTTTGTAACTGTGACAGGACTGTGTCTTTTTACTTAGACTTCGCACAACTTTTATTGTAACGAGTGCTTCTATGAAGAAGCACGCTAAAACATTTCCATTTTTACAATTTCAGTAATTGTAAAAGAGAAAACGATGAACCAGTCATGTCGACCGGTCCGGTAGTTCTGGTGTTAATGAAGAAAACTTTCATTTTGCGCGAACATCGGCAGTCTACTGACGAGGGTTAATACCGTCGAAGAAACTATCGAACTTTCGCCGAACACCGACGGCGCTGATCGGCGCTTTTCGTTGCCATGATTCGCCCGTAGGGGATGCAGGAACGGGTTTTTCCGCGGCGGTTAGCAGCGTATCGATAAGCAGACATTGCGGGCTACCGATCGCGGCGCTCGAGAGAGAATTCATTAACAAGGAGCTCGGTATCGGCGTAATGGTGGCGGTGGTTGCGTCGCCGGAGGAGGCGAAACAGAGGGGAGGCAACAAAACCGAGGCAACGTTATAGGAGGGTGGCGCGCAACGGACAATCGAAACCGAGATCGATAACTCATCGCGCCGCGTCTGCCGGCATCCGATCGCCTACGCGTTCCCTCCTTTCCTTCGACGTGTTCAACACCGATGCCCCGGCATCTGTGTGTTTCAACCCCCCACCCCCCGCGTGTCAGTCACGCGACGTCATCCCCGAATCAGCTGAACGTCGCCGGAATGCTGTTTAATGACGCGGGCTTTCTTCTCTCGTCCCTTCGAACCGTTTGAATTACGAGCCCCGCGATATACCCTTCGCCGATGAGGGCGAAAGTGAACTGTCCCTGGATCTAGTTCGTTTCTGGATCTGTGACGCAAATCTCGCAAAGGCTGGCCTGCTTACATGTTTTCGATCGAAATTCAATTATTTTTAAATACGTCACTTCCTCATTAGACTCGAAGTTTGGGAAGTTTTCTAGCTGAGAAAAATTAAAGTGCACAGAACCGAAGGGAATAGTTAAAGCCTAATCTCGATGAGTTTGGCATAGCGTCGTTACGTGTGGAGACGTTCTCCAGGTTCATTTCGATTAGAAGTTCTAATCAAATTTAAGGAACAATTTCTTACGAATCCTTATATAAAGTCCTTAAGGAACAAATAACATTTTTCATGTTATACATACGAGAATGGTGCAATTTACTCCTACAACACTGAAATGTTCAGTAATTTATTAAATATAAACGAATTTAATAATTTAAAAAATATTTTGAGTAATGATACAGCAAGTTTTAGTGGTGCCTCACAGTCACCATTCGAGTGGTAATTTCATATATAAATATATGATTTAAATTCGTTTCTAAAAAGCTAGATATCTATAAATACGTATTACATTTCACATCAAACTAAATATTTATAATCTTTTTGTAACAAAAAAAATTTTATTTAATTACCTCATTTATATTCGAGATTAATATAATTTATATTCAAATTTTAATAGCTCCCAATACAAAAGGTACAAAAATTAATTTTACCTTTACTAATTCTTTAAATATCCTTCACGATACTTTAATCTATAAAATATTAATTTCTTTCTCAAATAAATACTGAAAATAAAATTCTTTAAATAATCCCAGTGCTAAGGGTTAATAGGCTTCAAATGTCGGAATAATCATTCCGCTGAATTTTTACAGATAAATCTGTAAAAAATTGCACACAGTCTAATCGCGATTGGAACAAAGGAAGAACTGAGCTGTCCCGTGCAGAGCAGCGACCATAAATAAAGCAATCAAAGAAGGGGGTAGAAGGGGGGAGGCGGACAAGGGAAAGAACGTTAGGAACCAGGGGCGAAGCAAATAGATAGGTAAGCAGATAAATGAAGATATAAACAAAGAGAAAATAATAGATCGAATCGCACGGGAAACACGCATAGTGATCGAGAGCGGGGGCTGCTGGGAAGGAAGGGGGAGGACGGTCACGCAACGAAGGGAAAGGTAGGACTGAATGGGATTCGGCGGATCCATTCAAACCTATCGGGGAAATAATACCCTTTGTGCATTGTGACCAGTCTCGTTAGTTACCTAACGCTCTTCTACGCTTGCGTTCCTGCTATCACCCTGCCAATTCTCATTAACGTCAGACAGCAAAAATAAAAGAGTATGCGTGAGCGAGGGAGAGAGAGAGAGAGAGAGAAAGAGAGAACGGGGGATCTAGTCGTCAGTGACGAGGCGTGACGCGACATGCCGGCACGGTGAAAATTCCGGAACGCGTGTCAAACACGGTCGGATTAATAGGGAAATCTGCGCCGACGAGAATCAATCCCGGACTAGATCGGACTAACGAGTGGAATACGATTACACCGGTCATTCGGTGATTTTGACGTGATCGTTGCGTCGCCTTTTAGCCACCGTAGTCCGCCGAATTCGAACCTGTTCATATACAGGGTGGCCTTTTACTGAAAAACACGAAGTTCGAATCCGAACAAGAAGTTCGGACGATGTTCTCGTTCGTAGTCGACGGCAAGAAACGAAATCGTTCTCTGTGCACAAACGTGAGACATGATCGAAAAGAAATCGGATTCGGTCCCCTAGCTACGGTATCGTGCAGATGGTGGTCAATTTTATTTAACACTTAGGTTAAAAGCGAGTATCCTACATTACTTTGCACAAATAAGAGAAACGTGTCTGTTCAATTTCTTGGCCATTTTTTAAATAATATATACCACACAGAAATACAAAGAAGAACAACTGGAAACTTCAAACTGTTACATCTTCCCATAGAAGTATTTGACAAAAAAATGTTTCAGATAAAATTGACTTGTTTTTTTTTCAGAATCAAAATATGCAACGTTTCGTAGGGGGTTCCATTCAGAATTACAAAGGTACCCCGACCTAAATTTAAATTTAAAGGGAAATTGGGGCGCCACTTCACGCTTGTGTAATTAGAAAGGCCCTTCAGATCCATGCAATTTAAGATCAAAAACTTTAATAATCGAGCTGTTAAGGGCTATGTGGGCCACCCTGTATATCGCATGTAATCCTGCGAAAATCGATTGTGGTTTCGGAGATTGAGACTTTCTCGAAAGAAATGTTTGTCTGCGTAGCAAATGTATTTCGAATGCGTGTTTGGCCGTCTAATTGTTAAAAATTGCGAAGAGGCGCGCCGTTTCGAGCGAATGACCGAGCATAACCCCCGAGCAAGACCGTTTCACTTTCTTCACCGGAGAGGCTGTCTGGTTCGCGAATAAGAATGATTCGCCCGGACACGATCCCCGGCATAATTAAAAAATGAAACGACTGCCTCGCGACGCGGCGGTGAATCAATTAAATTTCTCTTCGAGGACGTTGCATTGTCGGTCGTCCGAGTGTGCCGACTCACGCGAGCCGAACCAAGACGTCACACCCGCGGAGCCCCGGTCTGTCAAGAAGATGGAACGATCCTCGTGGCGCGCGAGAGCGTTCAACGCGCCGGTAAACGAGCGGATCTCGTGATTCGAGCGTTGTAAACACTGCTCCGTCGACTGCCAGCGAATACCGACATAGAAAATCGCACGGAAACCAAGAACCGAAGTGCCTAGAACGCGGTCTGCACACGCAGCTCTTTCGCATAGTTAGCGAGCAACGTCAAGTTTTTCTACTTTTCTTCAAAAAGCGTCTGAATTCCCATGACGCAATTTACCGGAGTCGATTCTGTTAGAAAAGGTCAGCCGAAAACATAGAATAACATTTCTTCGTGTGACCCTTCGTTTTTCAGAAAATTCAGTTCGAAAATCGCTTAAGCGAAAGTCCATCGTATTTTGAACAATTTTATTCCAAATCTTGGACTCGTTGTTTCACGTAGACTCGTTCTCGAATTGAACACTGCGACACCTTTTATGATTTTATTGAAATCGAATCTTTCGGCCAAGTTCTTTATGATTTATGTGTAAACGGTTCCGTGAAGCATTGTCGTCGCAATTTACCGGGGTCGATTCTGCGAGAGAAGGTCAGCCAAAAACATAGAATAACATTTCTTCACGTGACCCCTCGTTTTCCAGAAAATTCAGTTTGAAAGTCTCTTAAACATACGTGCGAAGGTCCATCGTATTTTGAAAAATTTTATTCCAAATCTTGGACTAGTTGTTTCACGTAGACTCGCTCTCGAATTGAACACTGCGACACCGTTTATGGTCACTGGATTTTATTGAAATCGAATCTACCAGGTTCTGGCCAAGTTCTTTAGGATTTATGCGTAAACAGTTCCGTTAAGCATTGTCGTCGCAATTTTCGGGAAGAAACGAAAAAAGTTTTTCAGAGAGTTCAGCAAGAGGGCCTCGAGGGATCATTAAACCAACGTTAAAGCGACATTTCGAGGACAACGGGACGCCGCGGCGTGTAAAGTGAAACAGAGCAACGACGTTACCGTCCTCTCTGTCTTTCACACTTTCTTGCTCGATCATTTCGTAGGACCCACCTTTGGTCTGCGTACCAATCGTTAAAAGTCTTTACGATGCTGTAAAGTAAGCGATACTCGTCAACTGACCTTTTCTGAAAGGTAAAGCCATTCGTTTACCCCTACCGTGGACTATTCTCGTTTATAATGGTTAAATCGCGGGTCTTATGCATTTATGGTGAATAAGGCTCTCCAACAATTCCATCAATTTTTCGTAGAAATTCACAATTAACACATTAGGACATTTAAGACATTTAAGACATTTGAAACTGACCGATTAGAATCACTCAACTTTAGAACCAGTGAATTCCTCGCCTTAAAATGTAGATTTCTGGAGTTTCCTGGTCAACATCTACAAGATTATATTTAAAAGGGTGAAACATTTGTGGGTTGCTAAGGTGAAGTTTAACCCGAAGATCAAGAGCACTAGAAACGATTATTGTACATTTCCTTATAAAAATAACATGAATATATCTATCAAAATCTGCAGCCATTATTCAGAGAAATAAATTTGTTGAATAATTCCTCATGGATCCATGTTTGCAATATTCGTGAATTAAAAATATTAGAATCCGTCATTTTGACGGGCAAATCTATCGTTAAAACTTATTGACGGTGGAACGTTGCAAGATAGAGGAACATTTCCTTTTATTTTCAAGAGAGGCCGGGCCGGATCGGGCTTCTCAATCTTTAATCATCCGCTTAGCGGGTAAAGCCATCGGCAAGAATCATCTTTAGTTAATAAGAACCGAAACAAAGATGGAGGAAAGGGAGCGCCTCGGAACGGAAGGAAAGTAAATGAAAAATGAAACGTCTATTTCATTTCCGTGTTCCCGGAGGTCCCCCGTTCCAACGGGCGGGGACGATTAAAATAACCGATGGCGGAAGCGGGTGGTAACGGGGGAGAGAGGAGGAGGGACGAAATCCGGCGAGGCTGCTCGAAGAAAGGAGTACGCGGGGTGTACGAGCAGACAGGATTCTATCCTCGAATCCTTTTGCCTCCTCGCGACCGTTTTAACGAAGTCTTCGCGCTCCCCGCGAGAGAAAAAGTAACTTCTTTACGGCCACGGTCTTGTTATCCGCGCAGTTTACGTAATTACAAGCCGCCACCGGAGGCGAGAGGGTGCATTCCTGCTCTTCGTCCCTGTTCCACCGGGAGAGGGATCACTGTTTATCCATTCTGAAAGAGAGGCCGGCGTGAACGAGGACTCGGGAAAGACGTTTGACGAGTTTGCAACACAAAGACGCTCAAAGTATCCAGCTTACGCCTTTCATGGAAATTGCGCCGCTTTCCTTCCGAGCGACCTGCCAGACATCGATTCCTCGAGCTTCCAGTTTTTCCTCGACACCGTGGGCTTAGTTTGAAGATCGCGTCTGATGGCACACGATTTCTTCGTTTTCTAGCTTTATTTACTTCGTTGTCTATTTATTATCCATGTATTTTATTCGTTCTACATACAGGCAGTCCAATAAGTATCCGTACGCTCTCAAAAGTCGCATAACTTTGTCGATATTGGACTATACTACTTAAGTTTTCTTGAGAAGTTAAGACAATTGGTGTGAAATATGTTTGATTAAAATTGCAATTGGTCGAAATTACAGGGAAAGTACTGTATTTTGCAACGTTTTTATGCGGGCTTATATTAAAAATTTAAAAAGTACGTTTTGTACATTTGTATCAATTATACGTATTCTGAATATTTCATCTAAATCGATCAACATTACACTGAGCTACAAATATTTAACCGTTTTATGTATTTTATTCATTCTACCTACAGCCAGTCCAATAAGTATGCGTACGCTCTTAAAAGTCGCATAACTTTGTCAATATTGGACTATACTACTTGAATTTTTTTGAGAAGTTAAGACAATTAGATCGCTACATAACGTGAGAAAAATGTTTGATTAAAATTGCAATTGGTTGAAATTACGGAGAAAGTACTAAACGGTGTATTTTGCAACGTTTTTAAGGGGTGCTTATATTAAAAATTTAAAAAGTACGTTTTGTACATTTGTATCAATTATACGTATTCTGAATATTTCATCTAAATCGATCAACATTACACTGAGCTACAAACATCTAACCGTTTTATGTATTTTATTCATTCTACCTACAGTCAGTCCAATAAGTATCCGTACGCTCTTAAAAGTCGCATAACTTTGTCGATATTGGACTATACTACTTGAATTTTTTTGAGAAGTTAAGACAATTGGATCACTACATAACGTGAGAAAAATATTTGATTACAATTGCAATTGGTCGAAATTACGGAGAAAGTACTAAACGGTGTATTTTGCAACGTTTTTATGCGGGCTTATATTCAAAATTTAAAAAGTACGTTTTGTACATTTGTATAAATTATACGTACTCTGAATATTTCATCTAAATCGATCAACATTACACTGAGCTACAAGTATTTAACCGTTTTATGTATTTTATTCATTCTACCTACAGTCAGTCCAATAAGTATCCGTACGCTCTTAAAAGCCGCATAACTTTGTCAATATTGGACTATACTACTTGAACTTTTTTGAGAAGTTAAGACAATTAGATCGCTACATAACGTGAGAAAAATGTTTGATTAAAATTGCAATTGGTCGAAATTACGGAGAAAGTACAAAATGGTGTATTTTGCATCGTTTTCATGCGTGATCATTTTGGAACATCTGCAGCTCATTGCAACGTTCATCGATTTTGATGAAATGCTCAGAACATGTGTAATTCATACAGATCTACAAATCGTACTTTCTACATTCTCAATGTAAGTCCACATAAGAAAGTTGAAAAATACAACTTTTAGTATTTTCTCTGCATTTTCGACCAATCGCAATTTTTGTAAAAAAATTTTTTCACTTTATGTACTGATTCAATCGTTCTAACTCCTCTAAAAAATTCAAGTAGTATAGTCCAATATTGACAAAGTTATGAGATTTTTAAGAGCGTACCGATACTGATTCAATACAATCGTAGTTTGCACTACTTGATGATGGGGCTCTTTAACATTTTGAACGCCCAACTAGAAACCCCAAAAATTCCATAAAATCAAAGTGAGTTATTCAATGAAATAAAAATTGCAGAAAATTAAATGTACGACACTGAGTAATCCTCTAACTTTCTTGCATGTTACAGATCCTAATCAAGTTTACTACAATGAATACATCAACCTAAAAATTCATTTTAAAACCTGCACAAATAATTCCGTCACTCAAATATGGGTGAAGCCTTCCCTAACGTGTTAAACAATGCGAAATTTTCCTGTACAATTTCTCTCTATCATTCAAAAGGGACAAAGCTGTGGTCCGGCCTAGTTACTAGGTCTCTATATGCTTGAAATACGATTTAAATTATGCTCCACAAGCATCAGAAAAACAATAAGTGTCATACTTTTGAGCAGAAGGAATTTCCGATGCCGCGGAAATCTGCACTGTTTCGCGCCGCAACGGCCGGTGCAATTTTAACGACTGCACTGCATCATCTCCGGGACCGCCAATATCATTAGGAGTTCCAGCGCGGGTTAAAAAAAAAGCGCCAGCCATAATCTGCGCACAGCTGGTTCTCGCCGTGCCGCCGACATCGGCGAAACCAGGTGCCCTCGCGTTTCCGTCAAACAACCCTTTTTAAATTGTTCGAACGGAATACCGAACACCGTGTTCCGTCGCACGCACACAGAGAAAATGACGGAACGGTGAGAAGGTGTCGATCGAGCCGGCGTCCATCCACCTATTTATTTGTCCGTCGGCCGAATAGGGTAACCGAGGGGGTGAACAAACGTCGAAGACAGGTGTACAATAAGCACCCCGACGAAAAAACGTGGTGAAAGGAGGCGAAGAATGGGCTCGGTCGAGAGCACTCGTCTGATCCGAACTTTTTTACACGTTTTTCGTATTCCTGGGAGAGATTGCCCACCGTCCGATTTCGACCCTGAGATTCTTCTTTTTTTTTACCACTGTCCAAGCTACTTTGTCGTTAATTGCTTGTCAGGCTGAGGAGATTTTGCGTGCTCGTCGTGAGCGCGCGTGTACTGGTATATATGTACAGCTTATTTCATAGATTTTGGATTTATTTAATTTTGATACAGTCATCCGTTGAGCTGTACATTTAAACTAATAGTAAACAGGGGGAATAAGTTAATAATAATGAGTGTAAGTGAAGGAATAATTTTGTCAGAATTTATTGAGGTAAGAGAATATAGAAAATATTGATAATTGTTACAATATTATCTGTAATGAAGTATAGATCATGGGATTATCAAAATATTGAGTACAGCACATACGCGCGATGGACATCGATGTGAACCTTAATTAACAATTTATTACCACACAACTGGAAACTCGATTGGGCAATTGTGTGTCCCGTAGTAGTCGACGTAATAGCATTCGATTAAACTGAAATTGTCGTTGATCAAAGATCCATTAAACGCAATTTGTAGGCTTGATCTACCGTTTTGAACCAACCCTTCGCTATATCGACTGGCCCGTGAAATTCTTCTCACTCGGCTCAAGAAAGAATCGATCAACTTTCTTTCAAGGACGAAGCAATTTAGAGGTTAAATTTTTATCGCTGTAAATTCATGGAAATGTTCTTTGGAAATGGCAAAACCATTCTCCTTATAGAGCTAGATAATGTATCAAAGTTTTAGATACTGGGAAAAATAAAAAGCACTGTCTCTTATTGTGTACATAATTAATTATTTGTTTGCAGCTTTAGGAACTAACGTGAAATCCCGATGACGTCAATATTTCGTAATTTTTCCTCAAAAGCTCAATACTATGATCAATCTAACACCCGAATAAACACGTGTTTCTCATAATTCCAAAATAATATTAAAAATCATGACGTTCAGGAATTTTATGACCCTTTGAACAGGGTTGAACATTTTTCAAATTTCACAAAAGCCGTGGAAAACGAAGCCCACTAGAAACGACGGCAACAAACGCGCTCGCATAAGAAACTGAAAATATTACGCCAATATTTCCGATCATTATCGTCGGTATGGGCGCCGAACCTGTTCGAAAGCATGCATATTTTTCACGGCGATACGTCCGTTCCCGAGCAGCGACACTAAAGCCGGGCTAACGATATAATTCTATAAACGAGCCGAATAAAAATGGAAATCCGAAGGGAAGTAAAGTATAGTGCCGGGCGAAAAACAAACTCGTCGAATTCGAAGTGCGGGCTGGTCGAGGAGGACGCTATAATCCCTGTGGCGCGAAACATAGCTGATAGAGGGATTTCTTCTCTCGGAAAACTCATGGGTGACGTTATGGGGGCCAGAAGGGCGGACGCCGCGGCGGAACCCTCGTTCTGCTCGTAGCAGGATGCGTAAATAATGACGGTCATACGAGCCACGAACATTCTTGCATCAGATTATGATTTACAGCCGTGGGGAAAATACCGCAAGCTAAACACTGATATTTTCCGGAACGAAAGGAACGGGAATGATAAAAGACGTATCGCTAGTCGCGAAAGTAATATCATTCCGGCGTCGTATTAATAAATCGTTAAGAGAGACTCGGGGGGAGGCGGATAACAAATTATTTTTCGCTTAATGCAAAACACCGAGACTCTTTATAAATCCTCCCTGACGCCGGTAGCCCTAAAATTACACAGTCCTCCTGCTTGTACCAGTCTCTAAAATGGCGCTGCTCTATTTTAAAATGACGATTTTAATATTTTTAGTCCTCTGTTATTCAATGAATATCCAATGTGATTGGAAATTACCTATATGTAACTTGAGAAGGGTTTGAAGAATTTTAAATGAATTTGTTACTCGGAAAGAGCGACGTCGGACTGAGAAAATGCAAGCAATAATTGTGTGGCCTGAAAATGCAAATGCTGTCTTGAAAATGCAAATTGCGCTACACTATTTTAAAAATTTCATATAAATTCGATGGGCAATGTTATGTTGAATTCTAGTGAACAAGCGATGTCACACTTCAAAAATGCAAATGCGTTATGAAGAAGAAATAGACCGGACACAGTATGAGCCATTTTTTATACTTTATAAGCAATAGATACATAGAAATCGGCATTCATAGATGCATTGGAAAGTGACAGATTTTTGCACTTTTACGTCGAAGAATATATTGAAAATTGTATTTAATAGCTACAGGTTTATATTTTAGTTGACTAAAGTACAAGTGAACTTAGACAAAGGTTGATTAAAGTACGAGTGAACTTAGACAAAGGTTGATTAAAGTACAAGTGAACTTAGACAAAGGTTGACTAAAGTACAAGTGAACTTAGACAAAGGTTGATTAAAGTACAAGTGAACTTAGACAAAGGTTGGAGGAATGAGTTGAAGGAATTGAGGAATTTTGGAACACGGAGCGAATTTTGCAATCTTGAGTACACGAATAAGAGGCGGCTCAACATTCTGACGACTGCGTTCGGAACGGTTATGGCTTTCGGTTGATAGCTTTCTTTGGGAAATTGCGGCAATTAATGCTGCTTTACGGGGAAAACTTAGGCTAGAGAGCAGGATCAGCTTCGGGACAGACGCGCGGATGAGAGGATTTCGTTAAGTACTTCCCACGAGATGGGACGTTTATCCTTTTTACTCCCGAATCCGGGACCATCACGCAACCTCTATTCTTTCACTTAACCTCGCCCCTCGGCACGAAAGCGATTTCGCCGTGTGCTCTCTTGTCTGTCCTTTTACTCTCCTCTCGTGCCTTTAAGAGCACCCGCTAATCTGTTTTCGATGATGCCGGGAAAATAGGGAACGCACAGGCAAAAAGGGACACAGGATCAGATTTATCTTGGCCCGGCTTGCCTACCAAAAACAACCGAAAACAAATTCGGAAATGCCATTGTCCTATGGAATTCTGTTCCGGATTACTGTGGAGAGCGTGGATAAATGGAACGAGGACTATTGTGTGTCAGAAAATACTTGGAAGCTGTACATGGTGCCACAAAACCATATGTCACGGCCACCGTAGCGTGATTCTACGCCTACGATTTGTTGGAAAATGACATAAAAAACTCCCTGCTAAATTGACCTTGACCTTGACCTTGAAAATCAAGGTAAAAAAGAAGAAAAATTTGTTTCTTTAATCGTGTTCTACTGGTTATAAGGATCAACTTTGTGAAGGAAACAATGGGTCGCATCTCGACCGTTCTCTTTAAAAATGATGTTGCATTTCCTATAATTTTTGCAGCTTCTTTCCTTCATTCTGTAGTTAGGGAAATAGGTGTATCATGAGTGTAAGTGGGGGAATAATTTTGTCAGAATTTATTAAGGTAAGAAAATATAGAAAATATTAATAATCGTTACAATATTATCTGTAACAAAATATAGATCAAGGGAGGTCAATTCTTTCAGACTCGTCGAGGTCAATTTTGCGGGGAGTTTTTTAGGTCAATGAAAAATGAAATTCCAAAAAATATCATACCGAATTACCCATCCTCAATAAATTGTCGACATTTGAACAATTTCATTGACAAAGAAATAGTACAATGATAAATGTGGACTCATTTTTAAGCTGGATAATTAATTTCCAAATTTATTATTGTGCTTTCTTTTTGGAACGAAATTATCGTAGTCCAAATATGAACAATTTCTCGGGAATCGCGAACTTAGTGTTCAAACATTTTTTGGACAAAGTTGATCCTTATGACCAATAGAACACGATTAAACAAAAAATATATTTGTTTCTTTGACCTTGATTTTCAAGGTCGAGGACAATTTAGCGGGGAGCTTTTTAGGTCAATTTCCACCAAATCGTAGGCGTAGAATCACGCTATGGTGGCCGCGACATATGATTTTGTGACAGCCTGTACACAATCTACATTGAATCTGGATGCACGGTAGAAGGTTTAAGTAGAATGAGACTCGTTGGTCGGCCGAATTATTTTCGTGATATCTTTCAGCGAAACTCTACAGGGAAACAATGACCGTGCGAAAACATTTTGGAATAAAACGAACGGCAAAGGTGGAGGCTCCATTAGGCAACGACAACTTTTCGGAAACCGGGGAAATATGTTGTCGAGAAACTTTTCGGAGCCGGCTCGCAGAGCTCGCAGCGGCCGCCGCCATTTGCACTAGCTTTCGGACGGCTTGTAATAACAGTGTATTAAGAATCGCGTTATATTTCGCCGATGTTAACGAGCCCCGCGCAGCAATGAGCTGGCGAATTTACGGCGGAAGGACTGGTTGGTTAATTTTGACCGGGAACGAAAATGTTATTTGTACCCGCGGATTACTATTCACCGGCGTCGGGTTCATTCCTCTGACCTAATGACGTAATAATTCTCATCAGGCCGTCACCGCAGGGCCAATTCGGGGACCGCGGAATAAGGCAATTAATTGCGCGCGCCACGATGCACGTCCCGGCAATTAATTAGCCATTTAATTTAGATCCTATCGGCTCGGAAGAGGTCATCGCGTTCCTTATCCCCGGCAGAAGCCGGCGGAATTCCTCGAGACGGGACGAGAGGAAGTTAAAAGAGGATTCCCTTCCTTTTTATTCCCTTCGCTGTTCCGATCCTCTAATCTACTTTCCGCCGGTCCCGTTACCGGCGCAGAAAATTCAAGAAAATTCATCCGGAACCGGACGCAACGGCGGAGTCCAGCCCGCACAACGGTTTGCAAATTGCTTATGTATTTTATATGAAGAGAACGCGCCGGCACGTTAGCCCCTGGTCTCGTGAAGATCGTACTATATCGCGCGCTGAGTTCCACAATGCATGCGGAAAAATGGAGAAATATTATCTGCGAGCGCGCACGGTGATCCTCGTACGCTCCTCGAAAATAATTGCACGAAAGGTCCTTTCCTCGTTGCGGCACATTTCCGTTTCGCAATTTAATTGCAATTTCATTCGACCGATTGCGTTTCATTTCCTGATAAGAAATATGGCGCAGAGCAAATATACTCCATCGCTAACGTTATTCTTACCAAAGAAAGACACTTTTGAAAGTTGTGAATGAAAATTGATTGATACGGTTACAGGGAAATTATTCAATAAATGTGTTGCTTAGAATATAAAGGATTATCGGTAACAGGTGGCACAATTTATAAGAGAGTTTAAAAACTACGTCGAAATAGGAATAATAATGTTAATATCTTTACCTACCGGAATATAATTGTACAGCATGAAAACGGAGCTTAACAATGTTCATTTACATTGGGTTGTTCGGAAAGTAGTTTCGTTTTTTCCCAACAGAGGACGTGATTGTATTTTTTCGCAGCCAACTTTGCGCTTAAGCCCCATTGTCACTATATATTTTGATAGTTAATATAGCAAGGCTTGTTTGTGAAAAAGTTCGTTTGATTCTGCGGAATAGTTTTCGTTTGGTGGCCAATCAAATTTGGATAGCCGAAAGCAGCATTTTTGGCATATTTTACTTATTTACTATCGAAAAGGTGGAAATGCTGTTCAAGCAAGAAATAAAATGATTCGAAGTGCATGGAGAAGATGTATTGATAGAACGTCAGTGCCAAAACTGGTTTGCAAAATTTCGTTCCGGTAATTTTGATGTTGAAGGTGCACCACGTTCTGGAAGGCCAGTTGAAGCTGATAAAAGCAAAATTGGGTGATCGGGTACTTCGGTATTGCACCAAAATGGAGAATACATAATTAACACTAGAACTACCGGACCAGTCAAAGTTAACTGCTTTAACTGTATTTTAACATTTTTTATTTGTAAAAATAATAATTCTGAAAGCTGCTATAACTGATCTCCAGGAGCCCCTCTCAAAAAGGTGCCTTGCGGTGACCAATATCTCTGGACTGGATCATCTAAAATGAAAAAACTAAACGGATTTCGTTAAAGTAGTGTATAATCTTGTAATTGATCGAAGGAATAAGCAAAATAAAATTTTTTGACAAAATGGCGGATTCTCCAAAAAACAAAATCGATTTGACGACGAGAGACATCGTGGTCACCGCAAGGCGAGAGAAGCGCCTGGAGATCAGCTACAGCAGCTTTCAAAATTATTATTTTTACAAATAAAAAATGTTAGAGTACAGTCAAAAGTTACCACAATATGTGTACAAATTTTTACATTAATAAATGTAAAAGTCTTCTCAGGAAAAATTCTAAAAGAATCGCTTTTTCTTGGGCCTCCTGACCTAACCCCTTAACCAGTTAACTGTGATTGACGAGTATACTCGTGAATGCAAAACTCTATTGCAGGTGCAGTTGACATTAATACATTGTTCACTTCTTATCCAATAAAAAAGTAATTCTTTCTCATTGAGCTTTACAAGAGCTTTCGCTTTTCTAATAGCCTCATTTGGCCTGCGATCGTGTATTCGTCATTGCTCGATTCTAATTCCGCGAGGGATTTTTCAAACTCAATTCCCCAGTTAACCGGTTAAAAATCCAGGATCTAAGGGCGATCTCGGTTTCGATCCGTGGCCGGTTCACGTGGTCGTGGCTGGTGCCAGCAAATTATTTCCTTCACCTGCCCTCTTCCTTGTCGCCGGGCGTCTTCTCGTTCCCGTGCCGCGACCTTTCCGCTCCCTTCGTCCCCCGTGGTCCGAGAGCCACTCAAGGATAAAGTAAAAGGAGAGGAGAGAATTTCCTCGGCTCGGCTCTCTCGCGCTCTCGCCGGGCCCGGTGTTCGTTGCCCTTTTCGTTTCGCAGCGGTCGCCGAGCAGAACGTTAATTACCGCTCGCCGGGAACCGCTCACCGATGCACTCTCCGAAACTCGGTGTTTACGGCGCCTTCGTGGCTACTCATTTTTAAGCGACAAGTTTAATTATGCCCGGAGGCCAGACCGTTTATTCCCGGGCTGGTTCGGTCCTCCTCTCCGTCGCCCGGCTTCGAGCGGAGCGGAGCCGAGCGGCGCGAGGCGGAGCGAAGCGGAGCAGAGCGTAGACCGGACAGGGTGGTTCCGCTCCGACCACCTTACAAGCACAGTCTCCTTCCTGTCCGCGACGACATTATACGCGCAACGACTTTTATCCTCGCCCGCGACCCTGGAGATCGTCACGCGATCAAGACGTGCGTGTCGAAACGATCATTTACGATCTTTCGGATCGGTTTTCCGAGCCGGCGCCGCGCCGGGACGCTGCCTGCTGGTAGACCGCAGATTTTATGCGTTTATCGCATAACTGGTTGCGTGAGGAACAAAAGTGTATTTTAATTTTTAAAATAATAATTCTGAAAGCTGCTATAACTGATCTCCAGGAGCCCCTCTCAAAAAGGTGCCTTGCGGTGATCAATATCTCTGGACTGGATCATCTAAAATGAAAAAACTAAACGGATTTCGTTAAAGTAGTGTATAATCTTGTAATTGATCGAAGGAATAAGCAGAATAAAATTTTTTGACAAAATGGCGGATTCTCCAAAAAACAAAATCGATTTGACGACGAGAGACATCGTGGTCACCGCAAGGCGAGAGGAGCTCCTGGAGATCAGCTACAGCAGCTTTCAAAATTATTATTTTTACAAATAAAAAATGTTAGAATACAGTTAAAAGTTACCACAATATGTGTACAAATTTTTACATTAATAAATGTAAAAGTCTTCTCGGTAAAAATTCTTAAAAAATCGCTTTTTCTTGGGCCTCCTGACCTAACCCCTTAACCAGTTAACTGTGATTGACGAGTATACTCGTGAATCCAAAACTCTATTGCAGGTGCAGTTGACATTAATACATTGTTAACTTCTTATCCAATAAAAAAGTAATTCTTTCTCAGTTAGCCTTACAAGAGCTTTCGCTGGTAGACCGCAGATTTTATGCGTTTATCGCATAACTGGTTGCGTGAGGAACAAAAGTGTATTTAAATTGGAAGAATTCGCATTATTTTTGTTTTATTAACACGAGTTAACTCGTGTTTCCATGACCAAGCGTTGTTGGGACAATCTCATACCGAAAAAGGATGTAAAAAGTTATATAAAAGATGTGTCTAAAGTTTTATTTGAACGCATTATGTATGAATAAAGTTTATTGAAGTTTATTTAGATTGTTTTGGTTCTACATTTAATCACGAAATAATATCTGGTGACATTAGATAACTCCTACGTAAAATTGCCAGTCAACAATCTTTTAAAAGAAGAACAAATACATTTGCATCTATGCATCTTGTGTCTAGGAGTTGCATATACAAAATCTACACGCGTTAGATATAATAAAATATGATAGTAGATTAGTGAAGATTACAAGATTACATTAGATTACGAAAATATTTATTGATTGAGCTAATTATGCCTGTGCTAGACAGTTTGTTCAACGCGATTGTCCTTGCAAATTTCTACATAATCTGTTCGTCTACGGGCCGCCGGTCCCCTTATTGTCCAATTGAAAAGCAAAAATTGTGGACACTTGACAAAATTATGAGAACATGAAGGCTCCGATAAAGCAGCATGTACGAAGCATGTCGGGAAATGTATGAGATGTAATCAAGTCGAAAGGGGGAAACATAAATCGTGCTGAGTTGTCCTAGTTCAATGTCCAGGGGTTGTAAGAATCATATCCGTTAAAATATTACTAGAAAACACGCATGTTTAGGTTTCTATTTGCACGTTGATACAATGCACGTGAAGATAGTACTGCATGAGCTTGTATCACGGTGATCTTAAAATGTGTTCACACTCAACACATGTCTACTTAAAAGTATCGTACAACGTGAAGGGTTGATTCACTTTCGTGTACACTTTCATCGTACAAACGATCTTTACTGCGATCTTCAGTGTGATTAGTGATTAATTTGTACAGATGATGAGCGATGTTAACAGCACCCATTTTACCAATAAATTTCCGAAATTTTACATTGTCGTGTCAAAATATTGCAACTCTTAAGTAAGGTTACAGGTGAAAGAAAAATTGTACAGCGATTGATAAACTGACAAGTCAAAGATCACTGGATGCAATTCGAAGTTTGACCAGTTCAAAGTTCGAAACGCTCGAAACTTCGAACTTCACTCGCAGCCCTAATTACGGACACAGGGCGTCTTCTTCGCATAGAAGTTTTTTAGCGAACACCCGGGAATTAGATTGCCCGGCCGGTAAGGAGGAAGGCAAGGAACTCGAGTGTCTCTTGGCGCATCGTCTTCGCTCTGATTGGATCGATGGAGTTATTAGGGTACGAGGTGCGATTTTAGCTCGGTAATTGTAGCCCGAACGTGGGAGGTATAGCGAGGAGAAAGTAGGAAGAGTATGTGAACGGAGAAATATCGGGTCATAAGTATAATAGTAGAATTTTTTTCGAAAGTTCAGTCGGAAACAATAGATTCGACCAGACTCGTCACGATCTGTGCACCTATCTGCTCTGTAGATATATTTCTATAAATACAACGTAGTGATCACCGTAGATAATTAAAACGGGGGCACAAACGTGGTATATTGCGTCAAGCGATGTTTAGAAATTATTTACCTATCGACTTCTAGCGATACAAAAATTATTATTAACGCTTGACTGCGAAATCGAAGTAATTTAGTGAAACTAAAATTGCAAATTAATCAATTAAGTCCCA
>CM052132.1:3758299-3777480 GCA_028454255.1 Halictus ligatus | reverse complement strand
ATATATATAATAAGTTTATCCTTTCGTTCTTTAATTTATCTTGAGGAAATAATAACCAAACTGAGTTTCACTGTAAACACAAGATTAAAATTTTATTCGCTATTTACAACAGTTATCTACATTATTTACATTACATTACGTTAGATTACATTCCTACCTGTAAACACAAGAAACGACATTAAAAGCTATTATTCCACAATCCTAATAAATTATATTTTGTAATACACGTGGCTTTTGTCTCTTTCATCTAGTCTTATCAGCTGTGTCAGTCCGCCATCTTGTTCTACAGACATGCGCAATACGTATCTAATTCAAAATGAGTTTTAAAAGGAGTACGATAAATTTACATAACCTTTATCGTATTTCTTTTACATATATTCACTGTAACAAATTTTATTAGAATCTGTAAAATGCAAGACAGTTATAGGACTACTCAACCATACTACCATACATTTAACTTTTTCGATTCTTATTTCATTAAATAACTTACTTCGATTTAATGGAATTTTTGAGGTTTGGCAGTCAAAGTGTTAATACATAATGCATTAACATCGAAACGACACGAGGAACCGAGTTTCGCGTACACCACAAACAAAATATTGCAACAAAATATTTTCTGTCTGCACTACTGTATTTTCTGCGGGATTTAGAATATTGTCTCGCCCGAGGGCGAGCCAGTTAACGTCGCGCAAGTCTCGATAGCTCCGTCGCGTATGATACCGGCGGAATTATCGCCGCCTAGAACATTAATGGATTTACATGGTATATTTTCCGAAATTAGTCGTGCCTTGTATCGATCAAGCCCCCGGGCGGACTAGCATTATAATCGATGTCGCGGCCAACGAGGCGTGAAAGTGTTCTCCTCGTCGAAGAAACCTCTCGCGGCTTCCAGCGTGTTTTCCAACAAAACGATCCTCTTTCCATCGTCCCGATCTCCCTCCGGACAGGGTTTCCGATTTTTCCGCAATTTGATCCCGCAGGAACGACCACGGTCTCCGATAAAATTGAGACGACCGCCTCCGGGTATCCCCATCACTCAAGACACACTGTTATTACTGTAATTAGTAGACGGAGGAACTTTATGCAAATGCACGCTTCCATTAACCGATTTAACGAACGCGATATTTTCTCCTTCGTGTGTGTACATTCCGGTGAATCGAAACTAGGTAATAAGGAATCTGATCGTACGTTGTCCATTAACCCTTTGCACTCGGCGCTCTTTTAATTCTAAAACTAAATTTTTCTTCCGTCTTAGTATCTTTTCATTTTATTCATACGAAACTGATTTCCACATATAATACTTCAATGTTTAGTGATCTTTAAATACAAAGTTTGTAATGTAACAAATATTTTGTAATATTTCTTGTAATCTCTTTGAGATAATGCCAGAACAATTTTTAGTGGTGCTTCAGAGTCGAATGGGTTAAATAATATCGTCAAATATTATTATTATTAGCTCCTTGTTGTTATGAAGTACACGATATAATTGTTTGAATCACACCCGCACGACTGTCGACTCATTTTATAACAGAGATACTCATAATCGATTCGTTTAATGACTCTTTATTACGAATACACGTTTTATCCAGAATTTTTACCTTCATTATTAGAATTTACCTTTATTATTTAACGAATACACATTTTATCATGTCCGTTTACCGCCTCCCGCCATTTTCGTTTTCTTCTTACATGAAATTTTATAATACCTTATTATCTACTTTGTATAACAAGTCTTCGCATCCTGTCGCAATATTAACATGTTCAGCGATATCGAACGGTTTTTCTCCTAAACAAATTAAGTTCGACAAAAAATGTTAAGAGCCTCTTCGCAGCAAGCTGGTTCGACTACACCGTAAAAAGAGCAAAACATTAATTCATCGAACCATCCGGTAATCGTCACCGTGGTAAAATGAAAATTCATTACCCCGGTCGAGTTGGATCGGGCGTATCACGTTTCTAGAAAATCCGTGGCGTCCGAGTGATTAATAATTACCTCATCTTAGCCGCGTCGCGTTACAAACGATCGGCGATCAAGCCGGATAATAAGGATGATCCGCCGCCGGCTGGGGGTTCAGGCTTCGTTACTCGATTTTCCGCGCGGCTAAATGTAGCCGAGATAGATCTCGCATTAAACCCACAAGAAGTCTCCGTTCGATAGCCATAAATCGAGATAACGCTCCGAGGGGAGGAGGATGCTGCGGGTAGCTACCGGGACGGGTTAATATCGGCCCGGCGGCAGCCCGAGGCTGTCCGGGAGCAAGCGAGTAGATCGGGAACAAGCGAATCCCGCGAGCGGAGCGAACCCGGAAAACGCGTGGCCGCCTCTTAGTTAGATGAGAAGCAATTATCGTAAATAAGACGTATACCCATCCCCGTACGTAGGTGTCCCGTTCTACGAGCATTCTGCACAAGCGTTCTGCAAGCACCCATGAACGACAGAGTACCGTCTCGGACACGAGTTTCGAGCGTTCCACAAAATTTCCTCGCGTCTGCTGAAATTTTGAAGCAGCTGCTCCATAAATGTGAATTATTGCAAAATTGTTTTGTCTTTGCATGAGAAGTATTAAGTTACATACCTATTCTAATTATTTGCTGTTGCGATGACGAGGTTAGGAGATTAAATGTGACTTTGTAATTGAAGGGTTTATTTAAACTCCGCAACGGAATAAACGTTGATCAGTTTGGTTAATGTTGTCCGCATGTAACACAATTTTGTATTTGACTTAGACAGTGAAAGTATGACTATCGGTACTTAGAATAGAACTTGGACTGAGGGTTGAATTCTTCCTCCTTAGGCCTTTTAATACCGAAAATGGCGCCGTTCGAAGGTGCAATAAACAGCAGGCCAAAAAAGGACTTCACTCTCCGCATGTTTCGTGGTTTTCGGTGTATAGTCCACATTTACAAATTATCTTACATCGGGAGAAATCGTATGTGTGTTATTAAATAATCAGTAGTGAATTGATAAATAATTTTCTTCTTGCATCAGGAGAGACTGAAAGTATCGAAATAGCTATAAACGTGAATTATTAAAAATTGTCTTATTACATCAGGAAATAAATTTCTAAAATCAAACGTGCATTGTAATAAAAATAGCAAAAGGTCCAGATGAACGCAACATTGCATCAGGAGAAATTGACGGTATTTGTATTATCAAATAATCAGTAGGGAATTAACAAATAATTTTCTTCTTCCATCAGGAGAGACTGGAAGTATCGAAATAGCTATAAACGTGAATTATTAAAAATTGTCTTATTACATCAGGAAATAAATTTCTAAAATCAAACGTGCATTGTAATAAAAATAGCAAAAGGTCCAGATGAACGCAATATTGCATGAGGAGAAACTGACAGTGTGTGAATTATTAAAAAATTGTCTTATTACATCAGGAAATAAGTTTCTCAAATCAAACGTACATCGTAATAAAAATAGCAAAATGTCCAGATGAACGGAATATTGCATCAGGAGAAATTGACGGTATGTGTATCATTAAATAATCAGTAGTGAATTAATAAATAATTTTCTTTTTGCATCAGGAGAGACTGGAAGTATCGTGAATTATTAAAAAATTCTTATTACATCAGGAAATAAATTTCTAAAATCAAACGTGCATTGTAATAAAAATAGCAAAAGGTCCAGATGAACGCAACCTTGCATCTGGAGAAATTGACAGTGTGTGTATTATTAAATAATCAGTAGTGAATTATTAAATAATTTTCTTCTTGCATCAGGAGAGACTGGAAGTATCGAAATATCTATAAACGTGAATTATTAAAAAATTGTCTTATCACATCAGGAAATAAATTTCTCAAATCAAACGTCCATTGTAATAAAAATAGCAAAAGGTCCAGATGAACGGAATATTGCATCAGGAGAAATTGACGGTATGTGTATCATTAAATAATCAGTAGTGAATTAATAAATAATTTTCTTCTTGCATCAGGAGAGACTGGAAGTATCGTGAATTATTAGAAAATTCTTATTACATCAGGAAATAAATTTCTCAAATCAAACGTACATCGTAATAAAAATAGCAAAAGATGGACGCAATATCGTCAAGCTTGTGAAGCGACGCATGCCAGTGAGTGTTTATGCTCGGTAGGTTTAAGGTTAAACTGTACCCAGGGAATTACCATGGAACAGCCTGTATAAGTAGACAGGTGTCACGTAAAGAGGATGTTCGCGGGGACACGGTGAAAAACAGAGGAACGACGGGTACGGTTTCCCTCCAATTTACGAGTACGCCGGGTACGTGAGTAATTGCAAGATCCTGAGACAAAAGGTCGCGGGCTAAACAAAAGATTGACCCTCGGTTCCTTGTGAGGGGTCGCCGCGCGTCCTCGGGACGATGTATGATTGCGTGCCTCTTGACTCTTACGTCGGAAGAAAAGGCGAATCAGTTTACACTATTCGCGTGGCTGACATTTCGTTGCTATCATTAACAGGGCGCACTATAATTTTTCTTGATAACGAGAGCGCGTATATGCCCGCCCCGGGGAATTATTGTGAACGATACGAAGATAAATGATCGGCCGGCTCGCGGTCGCTTCGTTCTTGTCATTCTAATGAACAATTACCGTCCGCGCGGATATAAATTGACTGCGCACGCCGGCCGCGGAGAATCGAAGAAATTAATGTTACACGATCGCCGGATTGCAACACCAGCACGCCGCTCGCTTTTTCTCTCTGTCTCCGATCCCGAGGAAATTAAACTCCGCACATTTGTATCGCGATGGCGAATCGGATTCGGGGCTGTGTCGAGCGCACACGCTTCCCGAGTTAACGCTGAACCCAAATGGAAATTCCTTTCTTGCTGTAATCACTTTAAATACCCGAAAATCAATGCTTTTCCATTCTTTCGATCTTAATACTAGGGGGACCCGTAAGTAATCAATTCTTTTGAAATCTAAAACAAACTTTGCGGTGAATTCAAGTTTTTATTTCTTAATTTATTATACATGGTGGTTGGTAACTGGTGATACAAGCGGAAAGGAGGTGATTCTACGCGGAAAAAGAAGTCGGAAGTATAGAATAAAAATTTTTCGTTTGAGGCTTTGTTTTCGAGAAAATCGGCTTTGAATTTTTGCAACGTACACGTGCACTTGATCACGTATCGTTATAATGGATCTCACTGTAAATCGTGGTCGGCAGAATGGGCAACATTTCCAGCAATTTTTGTAATAATAAACTGTATGATTACTTCTTATTATTTCATTATGTATTCCTAATTTTCCGTTACGGCAAAAACTTAAACTTAAATGTGATCAAGTGCACGTGTACCGAGCGAAAATTCAAAGTCGATTTTCTCGAAAACAAAGCCTCAAACGAAAAATTTTCATTCTATATTTTCTATATTTTACCTTCAATACATCTCCATAAACATCGCAAATTTTCTTTGTTGTTACCGTTGCATTACTCCCGCACGAAAATGAAAAAGTATGCAATCACGAATATGATCCTCAGAAGGTACGGACACCGCCATTTTATTACAAAAAAATTACACTTTTCAGAATATTTTCAACACAGGCTGGTTTACCGAAAACTGTAAAAGAATACGTGTTTCCTCTTCAACGATCGGTGCAGAACTAAAGGCAAAACAAATTCTTTGCAAATAATTGATTACTTATAGGTACTCCAAATATAATTCGTCTTCTCGACGATATTCATACAGCTGCAACAAATATTTACGAAAACTTACGCGAACGTGAAGATTCGGCTCCAAAATTTTTCGCATTTTCTCGTCAAGATGTACCGGATTATATAATACAAAATTAAAAATGTCTGGACGTTACAAGATGAAGTTTAACCAAATATTGATCACTCCAGTCCCTTTTATGCCCTTCCGGACGTGTTTGAATACTACACGGACTGCTTACTCTAGGTTATTTGTTTTCCCGAATCCGTTGTTTACACAGTCCTCTATGTTCCAAGAAATATTACACATCAGTCTTGCAGCGTTTTTTCATCAATTAAAAGAACAATTTCATTAATCGATTACAAAGTCAACGTTTGATAAACCAGCGGATTTCTTTTCCGAAAAACAATTTGAATCGTTCAAGGTACACGTTCGCCAATATTCCAAACATATTTTCCAAATCATTTCTACAGAAACGAGCTTGGTTTTGCTCGGTCGCCAGTTACACGGCGAAATTGCGAGAATCCGGATGTTTGACGCATCCGTTGGATGGGAAATATGAATGTTTAACAGTGTTTCAGACGGCTAACAGCAGCGGTAGCACAAAGACGGCGGAATAAAACTCGCGGGCTCCGCTTATCCCATATTTAAAGCCAGATTATCGTTCTGAAAGATTAACGAGCAGCAAAACTCGAAGGCGCACGGTCTCGTGAAAATTTCAACGAAGAAAATTCGTTTTCCGGCCGGTACCCTCGAAAGCTCTTTACAGATGGTAAAAAAGAGTCTCGGAAAGTCTCTCCCCTTCTCTCTCTCTCTCCCCCCCTCTCTCCCTCTCTCTCTCTCTCTCTCTCGCCCTTGTGCCATAGCCACAGCGAAATGTCCACTCCGTCGACGGGTTTCCAAGTGACCGTTGCCAAGGGAGGCAAGAGACTCCACTTCACCAACCCTCGGTCGTTTTCTAACTCTCTCTCCCTCTCTCCCTCTCTCTCTCTCTCTCCCCCTCTCTCCGTATATGCTCGAAGTAGATCGAAACCCACCCGCAGCCGGATCCCGGTTTTCGAAAACGGGGAAACGGTCGTACATGCGCGAAGAATGGAAGCTGATCGCCGTCTCTCTCGGCAAAAAAAAAAGCGATCCTGACGAAGGGACCGACAGCGTCGAGAGCGTAATTTGTCGATGAGGGACTTGAGCCATTTTCACCCCTCCACTTTTTTTCACCTAACTCACCCCCGACCAGTGTTTTTCTGAGCGCATCTTATTTACACGTCTGCTACCCTTCGATCGATGAATTTCTTTTCTGCTTCACGCTGGAGCCTACGGCTGCACGAGAAGCGGCTCGTTGCGCTCTACAAATTGTACCTATTGTTTAACTATACCCTCTGCGAAAGCGGCAAGACTATGTTCAACCCACTGCCTAATTATGTAGCTTCTGTAGATTCAATTTTAATAACGAATTTTTCCTTATCATTTTTCGTGTTTCCGTGGACAAATATTTTTGGAAGTGACGTGGAACATTAAACATCAGATTAACAGATTAACAGATCAGAGTAACAGATTTTCTCATAATATAACTCGTAATGTACTCTGTGTCTTACTATAAATTTCTATTCCCGGTCATTACTTCACGAGAATTAGGAAAAAAGAAAATTTGTCGTCACTTTGTTATAATGAAATAAATAAGGAACGACATTAATCGTAGAATAAAATAAATCGTATTAATGTTTACTCAGACAAACGTGGCCTCGAAGTTTGTTTTATTATTGTTGCAAGTACATCAAGATAATCGTAGTCGTCGTATCCGAAGGGAAACATGAACGTTTCCTGGACTGCCCGTTGAGATAGTCGACAATTTCGACGAGAACGAGCGAACGATCCGAAAGCTTCGCGGTGTGGAGATTGTAAACGACGGAAAACCCGAGTGTTTTTTTCCGAGGATCGTGAGAAACGCAGTTCCTCGAATCACGCGAAATTATCCCGGACGAACGGCCGGTTGCGTCGTTAGCCAATTATGCCGGGCGCGGGGGTTCGGAAAAAGTTTTCGGGGAAAAAAGGCGACGGGAACTTTCTATTTACCCGGTCGGTGTCCGGTAACCGAGGAGAAGAATTAAAAGGAAGAATGGGTTCGAATCCAGCGAACAGTTCATTTAGCTACTCGCCGCGCGTCCCGGTAGCGGCCCTGGAAAAAGGAGACTGACTTTATTCCCTTGCACTTGAAGCATTAAAGAGTTTCGGAGGTGCTTCGAGAGGCCATTGAGAATCCTTAAGAAGCTTTCCAGCCTTGGTAACTAATTAAAATTCTTCCCCTCGAAAATCTTTAAAACTCCACTTGATCAATCTGCCGGGAGAGGCAACGTTTCCGTGGAACGAACGGCCCGGAATATTCGCCGTCCGACGAGAAAGAAAATTCCATCCCGGCGCCGCCCCGAGCCGGTTCGAATCTCCAATTGTGTTGTTCGTCGCGAGAGCCAGAGGAAAACCGTGGCCGGCAGATTCTGACAGAGAATATTAACCCGTGTTGACCCTCGCGACAACGGTCGTGATTATCTCAATCAGCGGGATTAATTCACCGCTGCCATCCGTTGTTGACCTCAACTTATGAATCGGACTCTCCTTTGTGCTCGGCAAATTTGCCTTTATTGCTGAACTTTGGATTGCCGGCTTCGACTCCGCTCGTCACGCTCCACGGAGATTGTAATCGTCGAGTTGAAACTGTTGCTTTGCACTTTTTTTTTTAACATTAACCCTTAGCACTCGAACGGCGACTCTTGGGCGCCACCAAAAATTGCTGTATCATTGCTCAAAGTATTTCGTACATTGTTACGTTTGTTTGTATTTAATAAGTCACTGAACACTTCAGTATTGTGCGTGTAAACTGCACCTTTTTCGTATGTAGAACATGAAAATATATATATATATATATAGAAGGGAAATTTTGCTTCGAGTGCAAAGAGTTAAATCTATCGACGAGATTTATTTAGATTATGTGCGGTTCGTATTGTAATGGATGCTCTACTAAATATATTCATTTAATCATTTCCACGAAATCATCTTTATAATTTCAGTAATTGTGAAATAAATCTGGGTTCGGTCATTTTGACCGGCGGTGATAGGTTCAGTGTTAACAACATAGTGTTAACATAGGTTTAGTGTTATCATGCGAAGCACAGTTTCGAAAGTGGGTAATCTTCTTGTCTCGAGTCGTTTACCTTTGCCGATATTTAAACCTTAAAAGTGATCATTACCGTTCGAAAAAATTATGCAACAATATACCTGGACTTATTTTAAAGCTTGAAGCTGATACTTTTGTTCATTTTCGTCTAAGATTTTGTTGCGTGGCAAAGCGAGCAGGAAATTGAAGAAGACTCCGTTGTCTGGTCGGAAACAAATTACAACGGTTACAAATTGAAACATTAAGTTCCTAAAAAACGAAGTATGTACAGGAACAATTTTAATTCCACGAATTCTACAAATTGTTTCGCGATTTCCCTTGTTCCGTGCAGTTCCCGGACAACTCGGACACCCGTTGCACCGCTGTTGCCCGGAACAGCGAAGGGTCCCGTAAATATTGAGACAAAGGCATGCAAATGAGCAAGCTATTCATCGGCGAATCTTTTTATTTGCCCCGGTGCGGTGCGGTGGTCCGGCGAGCAAAGTGGCAGCGTCGGTTTACAAAACAAAACCGGTTAATTGCGGGTACAAAAGTTGCAGCGGGATGAGAAGAGAGGAAAGGGAAGAGGAGAAGAGATAGGTCCGCGCGAAAGGACGACGAGCGATAGGAAGACACACCGGGCCCGGAGATACCCTGTCGGGCTGTCCCGGGCCCGGAGATATCCTGTCGGGCTGTCCCGGGCCATCTGCAGAATGTCATTGAAAATACTTTGTCCGAATTCCTTTTCTATATCAGACAAGTGGAGTCACTTGATCGTTTACAGCAAACTCAATTTTTCCCTCGTCAAAAAATTGTCGAATCTCGCCAGAACCCGTGCAGAAAGGATGCAGAAAATCAGAATAGCGAAAGCTATCGCAGTTTCGCGTGAAAAAATGTTGAAGTCAGTCTAGTCCATTAACTACTGCCAAGAAGTACAGTCGCGTCGGTATTTAAGTAGACGCGGTCGAATTTTGAGTACGCGATGCAGTGTTTTCTTTTTTTTAAATATGGTTTGTACTTGACTTTCCTGGTATTTTGATCTGTTTACAGTAAGCATGGGCAGTGCCACAGTCAATTGTAGAGTTTCAAAGCGAAAGTATCGCGGAAAGTGTAGTAATCACGAATTTCTAAAATTCTTGTCAAATTCTCGCCAGTCGGAAAGTAAGCAAACAAATTTTTTATTTTTAATACAAATTCATAAGTATAATTACTTCTTAATTATATTAGTATACGTGGCTGATTGCAAAATATTTTTAGCATGTAATTTTTATAATAATAAATTGTTGTTCCTTGCAGTATTCATAAGAATGTAGGTAAGAAACTGTGATAAGTGTCAATGCAATATTAGTTCGTAACAATAATATGTTTATTCAGTCTTTGTAATTCTAATCGAAATAGTCATTTCTTTTTATAACAAAACAGTAATTAACACATTTTCTCATTTTTTTTTTACTTTTTGTTAATATCTTAAACATGTGGGACCTCTGAACTCCAAATTTTGCCATAGATGGAAATAAATTTTCTTGCAGTAATTCTATGTATTTGACAGCAGTAAGTTTTCCATCGATTACTGCTAAATTTCCAACGTGGTTGTTATTAAAACAATATCATTATACTGCCACCGCCGTGTTTAATAGTGGGTATTATTAATTTTTGTTTAAATGTCTGACCTTCTTTTCTCCAAACATATTTCCTTCTTTTATTTCAAATTAATTCAAATTTAGATTCATCGCTCCATATTATTGACTCCCAAATCGAAATTAGTTTTTTTATAATGCTCCTTTGCAAAATGTAAACGTTTTTGAGCATTTAGCATAGAAATATAAGGTCTCTTTCTTGATATCCGTCCACGTAAATTTTGTTCATGAATGCGTAATTTAATTTGCGTAATGGCGTATCGGCAATGACAAATTTTCTTTTATTTGTCTTGCACTAAGAAAGGGATTTTTTGTTTACTTCCTTAACAATTTTTCGATCTTGACGAGCAAATTTTTTCCTACCTGTTCTTATCATATTTTCAGGTCTACCTATGTTTTTTAATTTTGCACATATTTTCCCGAACGCATTCTTTAGAGATTCCAAACTTCAAAGCTATTTGCTGTAAACTCTTTCCATCCATTCTTCTTTTATAAATTTGAATTCTCTCAAACACTTATAATTCTCTAGTTTTAAACATACTACAAATAACAACTATTTACTATTATAGATATTACATGCTAAAAATATTTCATAATCAGTCACGTATACTAATATAATTAAGAAGTAGAAATAAAGAATTTGTTTCCGTCAACTTACTTTCCGACTGGCGAAAATTTGACAAGAATTTTAGAAATTTCTAATTACTACACTTTCCGCGATACTTTCGTTCTGTAACTCCACAATTGACTGTGGCACTGGCCGTGCTTACCGCAAACAGAAGCAGAAGACCAGCATCGTCAAGTACAAACCATATTTAAAAGAAAGAAACAGCGTTGCGTACTCCGCGTCACCTGAAATACCGACGCGACTGTACTTATGGCAGCGGACACCTGCGAATTCCGGTCCGTTTTCGGGGTTTCGTGTTGCGCCAAGGTAATTTAGCATTCGCGACCGGCCACAAACCCTGCTCCGCCGCAAAGTAGTCGTCGGTCTGGCTGAGTCACACCTCCGTGCAGGTATTTTAATGCCCCGAAACGTGAATGGATTTTTACGTCGGCCCCTTTTAATGTATACACCCTGTAGTACCGTGCTTCCGAATCTTGTCCGGCGACGCATTACTCGCGCCGGCCATCGTTCCTACATTTGTATCCTCTTGGCCCCTGAGAAACGACACTTTTCGGCCGAGCAACTTTACGGTTCACCATTACGATTAATTATGCGAACACTAGCGTGCCGGGTCAGCGACTCTGAGGCTCGCGAAATGGCTGTAATTCAAAATAACACGTTGTAATTTTTATGCAGTTACATTCAATATTACCTAAATCATCGATACGATTTCTATAGCATAGCAATGGCTTTCAGAGCTTTGAACACCTCGTTCTACTGTAGTGATGGACACGGTAGGGGCCCCTCAAACGCCTGGTTCCCCCACCAACCTCTCTTTCAAGCAGCGCCATTAACTGGAAGGACAGTGGGTGCTGATGGGAACGGTTTTCCCTCAATTCAGATAAAAATGCCCGTCCCTGTTCTACTGTACCCCAAAATGAGTATATGGGGCGCCTCAAAAGTTTATTTTTAAAATTAACAGCTAAACTACAACTGTAAAACATTTCTTCCCGGGCGATCTCTTCCACTAATAGAGAATTATACTCTCTTTCCCAAATAAAAAGTCCATAAACGTCACCCGTAAAGTATTTAAATCTTCATATAGGACAATGATCAAAGAATGGGCCATAAACAAAAACAACGTCGCGCATAAAATAACCGCCAGGGACGGCTCGTTGAATGTCCGAAGAAGTCGGAAGTGTGTCGCCCGGCTCAGGTGTAAGAATAATTCGTAAAATTTGACTGTGGGGCACGCATTCCGCGCAATTAAGGGTCGGCGATAAATTTTTCCGTGCAGGAGGAAGCCGCGAGGTGAAAACGCCGACGCCGAAACGGAACGCCTTTTGCCGGTTGTTTCTTTGTTATCGCCGGCGGCTTCGTTGCAGTTTTATTGCGCCGGCGGATCGCCGGCTTTAACGACCTCTTAATCTGTTTCCGCAAACGAGCGCGGTCGCGTTTCACCGGCGAAAAATCACGGCGCGCATCGTTCGCTATCTCGGCCATGCTCTTTAAAACTTTTTTTCTTCTCGCGGTTAACGGTACCACCGGTGCGCACGCACGTCGAATTATTCCTTTCGGTTTTCTTCCCTTTTTCTCTTGTCTTTTCTTTTCTTCTTCTTCTTCTTTTTGTTTTTGCTCTGTTCGTACATACGTCGGACACTACACGGCAACGGCCTGTAATTATCATTAAGGATCATGTATTCGTTTCGGCGAGGCGACGATTTATGCCTCGTCGCGGATCATTTTGCGGAACCCGTGGAAGTTGGTTTATTCGGTGTACCCGAAACGGCTGCAATTTACGTTGCATCTGTAATACAGTTTCCGACCGCGACCGTATGATTTCGGCGATATAAATTTTTATGGACCGAATTTTATATGTCGTATAAATCAACCGTGTTTATGGTAACAGCGATTCTTTCTTTTCTTTTTCTTTTTCTTTTTGTAGACTTTGCACCTCCGTTCGACGGCCCAAGCCAGAGGATCGTAATCGTGAATCTGTATGCTTTTATAGCTAATAAAAGGAGATCGAGATGGGGTGAAATACAGTTTAAATGAAGTTTAATTCAATTGCAATATTTTACGTTTCGCCGCGTAAATCTACCTTTTTGAAATGTCGTTTTCGTTCACTTGTAGTGTATACATTCGTGACAAAAATATCCAGTGCAATTTAAGACAGTGGAAGCAACGATATTAAATGTAGAACTCAATTTTAATTTAGCTGGCAATTTTAAATGTTTATCAGCTAAAAATTGTCAGTTGGGCAATTGATGTAGACAATTTTTAGCTGTCATAAAGATCCGTAAATTATTTATTGTTTGTATATTTCGAATCTCATACATTCCACCGTGTTGTGTAAAAGTATTCTATTGTCGCATGTTTTGCAGGTACTTAGATCAATCGTTTGCGACATTTCAGAATATTTGTCGGTAAAATTATTTTAGTAGTAACTTTATTGTCTCGCGTTTCCTTGTTACATGAGACGACATAATTAGTTGAATTTTGTGTTGTACGATAATATTTTACGAATGGCGACAAGTCGAGGGTTGTGTAAATTGTACTGCACGATTGTTCGACAAAAGATTGTTGAACTGTGCACGATAAATCGACCTTTTGAGCAGACATTTTTCCGGGACATTTTTTCCGGAATAAATTGGCCGAGAGAGCCGCTTTGAAATTTTCCACGTAGACGCTCCTTTTTCCGCAAATACACGTCTCCTGGCTCAATTACCGTGGATCTGGGCCGGCCTACGGCACCAGATCACTCGTTTACATAATTCGACGGAAATCATCAAGCTTATCCTGCAGCCAGAGAGCACTAACGAACAGACTTGCAAAGCATAATCAGCCAATTTAGTGTGGCTAGCAAATGCATCTAGCTCGGGTTACAAAAGGGGACGTTGCGCTATTCAAGATTTCGGTATGATAACTCCGATATGCCAGTCGCTCGCCTTGGAAATATGATATTTCAAAGTGGCAGTCTAAAAAATATTTAAAATACAGTACCGCCTCGACTATCCAAACACCTGATATCTAAAGTCCCTCGTACTCCAGTGTGCTTCAAATTTAAATAGCTTAATCTAAGACGATCCACAAGCAACACTATTTATTGCACAAATTAACAAACACCAATTCTATTAGGTTGCTGCATAATGTCTGGTTTCTGACAGTAACATTAAACGAACATAACTTTTTCCTAAATAAATAATTTGCCACATTTTGGTCAAACATCGCATAATGTCAATATCCTTATGTGTCCATTCATATGAAAAACAAAACATACACGACAATCACATTGATCGACATTGAAATCAATTTTATTAAAAGGAAAATAAGATGTCTAAATAAAAATTGAAGATACGACCTTAAAAATCAGCTTAGAGTACCTCAAAATGTAGCAATATTAAACCTGCCAATAAGTAATCACAGTAATCACAGTGTCACTTCAAGTTTCAATCCGTATGCATATGTTGATTTGAGACATATATGACTATCTCTCTTTATCATTGCATTTACACACATGTGCTCTCCTAAAACGACGGAAAGTATATTCTACAATAAATATTATTAAACGTATGAAAATTGTGTTATTTTCTTTCGATTCAAAAACGGACAGAACTTTCCGGCAGACCTAATAAATCGCAGTGCAAAGGTTAATTGAAATCCAAGGTTAGCGGAACAATTCGTGTTTTCGCAAATGGCCAACGTTCTCGGCGCGCACACTCGTTTCGGAGAAAGTATGCCCGACATTCAAAATCGTATCCCGAAGTGGTTATTTCGCGTGATTACATCTTTCCCGAGCATTACATCCTGTTCGCGCACTTGTCCTCATCATTCAGCGTCGAACGCGGCGGTCTCTCTCGTCATTCATTCACGCGGCTGTACAAATTTCTCAATTCGCGAGAGTCTCCAGGGGCCGAGTGATTAATCTCGTTATGGACGCCGCGAGAGAGAGAGAGAGAGAGAGAGAGAGAGCCAAGGTCTCTGCCAGCAGACGACTCCGAGATTCAATCTGCGTTCCTCGTCCTCTTCTTTCCTCCTGTCCTTTTGTTCGCTCGTATTCCCGAGTACCCACTTCTCCTTCTCGCTAGTCAATGGTAACAAGATTTAAAGCCACGACGTGACACCTTATATACTCCTTGCTCTCTCTCTCTCTTTTTGTCTCTCTTCTCTACTCTCCTTCGCAGAGTTGCACCTTCAGCAAAATTTGCGTATGAAGTTCACGCGAAACATGAATTTTTCACTGTCTCTCCTCGAAATTGTGTAATTGTCTTGATCTACGTGGTCCTGGGAACCCTAACCCTAACCCGTTGCCTTCCCAGGTTGAATTAGCATCGTGGCGAACGTATTAATTTTTCTACATGTAATCTTGTAGATTTTCTCCTAGCCTTGACACTTGGATTTTCGGAATTTTGTCGTCAGAGTCTACAGGATTGCAGAAAAAAAAAGTAAAAAATTTCTGGTTTCCCGAGGTAAAGTTTAACCCTGAATTACATCGACGTTACTCGTTTCTTTTCAGTCAGAGTGAAGATCCTACAAGTTCATGTTAACCCTTTGCACTCGAGTGGTGACTTTGAAGCACCGCTAGAAATTGTTGTGGCATTATTTCAAAGAAATTACAAAAATGTTACAAAATATTTGTCGCATTACAGAATTTCTATTAAATTGATTACTGAACGTTTACATATATTGTATGTAGAAATCGGATCAGTCTCGTACGAATAAAATGAAAATATTGCAAGACTGAAGAAAAATTTAGTTTTGGATTGAAAATAGCGCCGAGTGCGAAGGGTTGATATTTCAACTTTAAAGAGGAACCATCTTGTAAGAATCTCAGGTGTACCATGGGCAATCTAATAATGACTACAAGTTCATTTAACACATGATGTCCAGGAGTCCCATTTCATGTCTGTCGTCTGACATTGTTTGAGCAACCCGAAATCACCGAATAGTCCTTGCAACTCAGGCTACCAGTGTCGCGGTGCAATGATAATTAATATCCCACATAAACGTCCGCGGATTCCGCTGAATATCCAAGAAAATTTCCGTAAAACTTATTGTACAACAATCAGATTCTTATATGGCCGTTGAAGGGATCTTTATGCAAATTCTGCTACCTTCCACCCTGTTAGGCTGTACGATAATTTTCTCGAGTCACTCGGAGGACCAGCTGTCTCTTAACGAGCCTAAACCTCGAACGTTTTCGCCGACGGGTAATTTTATTTTACGAGATGAACGTCCGAATATTTCTTACCGGCGGGATTCTCTCTAAATTGCTTGTATTTAAGCGGTTAGACGGCCCTGGCCCCCCCGCATAAATTCAACCGTAAATACCGGATTATTGCAGAGGAGCGCCGCGAAGAGGCAGCCACCGGCAGTAATTGCGTGATTACCGGTAACATTCGCGTGTATGTTAGTAGCTCATTGTCGGATTAAAACTCGGCAGCCGCCGACACGTCCGCGAAGCGGTTATCAAAATTGCTCTTCGATTCGCCGCGCGCCATCGCGATCGCCGTCCCGCTGTCTTTTGAACGATTTTATTAGCGCGTTAATTTCATTTTCTTTTTGCTAATTCAGGCACCGGGATAATGAGAAACGATTACCGACGGCGACACTTATTTTATTAGTGGCGACGCGACTACTTCGTTCCGCGATTAAAAGTTTCTTCGACCTCGAACCGTACCTGCTGATGTTCCAATCTTTATCTCTGGAAAATGGTTGTTTATAGAGTACAGGAAAACTCCATTTATCTGGAACTTTGTTTAATTACTCGGTACTGTTAACGTTCATTGCGAATACGCTGTGGATTTTACCCTATCGCGACAAAAATTAACCCTTTGCGCTCGAAGCTGTTTTAACTCGAGAACGAAACATTTCTTTCGACTTAGAATATTTCCCTTCAATATATATTTTTTTTTTCATGTCACACATACGAAAATGGTGCACTTTACTCGTACAATACTGAAGTGTTTAGTAATTTATTGAACACAGACAAATTTAATAATGTAAATAATATTTTGTATAATGATACAGCAATTCTTAGTGGTCATTCGAGTGCTAAGGGTTAATAATTAAGCATGTTACTACATTATCGTCCACTTATTTTCATCAGAAGAAGGAGTGCATTTTCATTTAATTTCTGCTTTCTATTTCGCATGAAGGTCCGCGGTGTACAATGAAATTAAAAAATTCGAAAAAGTATAAATATTTATCGGTTTGACAATTGCGTCGCAGGAACATTTCAGTACACGCAGAGTTTTATCTGAAATCGTAGAACGTTCGGATATTAGAGGATTTGGATCCTGGAAGTCTCACTGTACCTCATGTCGAGGGTAGATTCTGAATACGGAATACCGTTTGGGTATTCATGCGCGATTAATTACTCAGTCATGCTTACATCTCTAGTAGGCAATATTCGAGTGGCCACTGCCTGTAACGGATGTCTTGCTAACTTCAATCTCCATGCATTGTGATTACCAGCCTGTTACCGAAACTATGATGTGTTTCTGAAGATTAATAATACGCGATTTAACCCTTTCCACTCGGAGCCATTTTAACTCTGAAACGAAACATTTCTTCCGACCTAGAATATTTCCCTTTTATATATATTTTTCATGTTATACATACGAAAGTGGTGCAATTTTCTCGTACAATATTGAAGTGTTCAGTAATTTATTAAATACAAACAAATTTAACAATGTAAAAAATATTTTGAATAATGATACAGGAATTTTTAGTGGCGCCTTACAGTCGCCATTCGAGTGCTAAGGGTTAACATTCCGTCGACAACTTTCTACCCTTATTTAATAGCCTGCCAGTGAAAATAATCATTTACTGTTCTTTTACCACAAATCCAATCCTTTTTCCACGACAAAAATCAATTTTATTAGAATTTAGCCGACTGAGTAACTAAACTGATGATTTATATGCATTTGTAGCATCGTAAATGACGGAAAATCCAAAACAATAAAAGTTAAATGCAAAATTTCGTCGAATGTAGAATTCAATTTTCTATATTTGTCCAATTTGTTGAGTTGACACCAGAAAGTCTTTTGGCATGTTTTAATGCTTACAGATAGGTTTCACTTTGTTAAATTCTAACGAATAAAATATTAACGATGTGTATTCTGCCATCTTGCGGTGTCTTTATTTGATTGTATTATTTTTGCAAATAATATCATAAATAAATTGAAAAGAAAAATACGACTTCATCCCCAACAATTTTCTACTCTATGAAGCAAATGAAACGTACAAAAGTCTTCGGGTATTCAATATTCGAATGATTAAGTACGTCGAAAATTGAAGTTTCGTTTCACGATGGGATCTCGTATTTGCACAAACGTTTCCGTGAAAAATATTTAAGATTGTATTATTTTTGCAAATAATATCGTGAATAAATTGAAAAGAAAAATACGACTTCATGTCAAACATTTTTCTACTCTATAAAGCAAATGAAACGTACAAAAGTCTTCGGGTATTCAATATTCGAATGATTAAGTACGTCGAAAATTGAAGTTCCGTTTCACGATGGGGTCTCGTATTTGCACAAACGTTTCCGTGAAAAATATTTAAGATTGTATTATTTTTGCAAATAATATCATAAATAAATTGAAAAGAAAAATACGACTTCATGTCAAACATTTTTCTACTCTATAAAGCAAATGAAACGTACAAAAGTCTTCGGGTATTCAATATTCGAATGATTAAGCACGTCGAAAATTGAAGTTCCGTTTCACGATGTGATCTCGTATTTGCACAAACGTTTCCGTAAAAAATATTTAAGATTGTATTATTTTTGCAACTAATATCGTGAATAAATTGAAAAGAAAAATACAACTTCATGCCCAACAATTTTCTACTCTATGAAGCAAATGAAACGTACAAAAGTCTTCGGGTATTCAATATTCGAATGATTAAGCACGTTGAAAATTGAAGTTCCGTTTCACGATGGGATCTCGTATTTGCACAAACGTTTCCGTAAAAAATATTTAAGATTGTATTATTTTTGCAACTAATATCGTGAATAAATTGAAAAGAAAAATACGACTTCATGCCCAACAATTTTCTACTCTATAAAGCAAATAAAACGTACAAAAGTCTTCGGGTATTAAATATTCGAATGATTAAGCACGTTGAAAATTGAAGTTCCGTTTCACG
>CM052132.1:3739010-3750305 GCA_028454255.1 Halictus ligatus | reverse complement strand
CTCGTCTGTGATATAGAAAACGAATTTGGATAAAGTATTTTCAACGAAATTCTGACACTTGAGAATTGAATTTTGTTTCGTCGCGTTTTGTCGGGTATAAAATTCGAGTGAAAAATTATTTTGAAGTTCCACTTTCTCGAGTCGAACAAATGCGTACGTACAATCAAGATCAGCCGATGAGAAGTATGAAAAGAAGTGAATTTGTTAAAGTCGTTTGGACTAAATTCGTCGCGAGAATACGCGAGAAATAATAACCCATTCATTTTTGTTAAATAAGAAAGAAAACACGATCTGCGATATATGTAAAGTACCAGTTAACATAAATCATCTGATAATAGAATGCAAAAAGTATGAGAATGAAAGGAAAAATGCTAAGCTGCCTACATCGTTGCCCATTCTGTTAAGTTCTGAGGAGTATATCTCCGGTCTTGCCAAGTATATCAAGGATACAAATACGTATAATATACTGTAAGAAAATGTATCGTGTTGCTAATGACCTTTGATGTTGAAGCAACATCAAACAAATGATAATAATAATTAAAAAAAAAATACGCGAGAAAGAAAGCGTCGGTTTCCACGAACTTCCAGCCTGTTAACCGACACGGGGATCGATCTCACGCTGTCGAGAACAATTTCATGGAAGTTATCCGGGCGAAAGGAAAAATATTATTTCCTCGGATGGAAATTCATGCATTACGACACGAGGCACGATCCTGACGGCCGTTGGAACCCTACGTGGTTCGGCGTTTGTCGCCACGGTTACGGAAACAAAATAATTAGGGGGGAGACTAAAGAGAAGTTGCCCTGCCGCTGACAGGATGCGAAACGGCGAAAAGGAAAGGGAATTGCGTAATCGTGTAAACTCTCGTTCGACCGGCGTAACGTCGTTTAAACGTTACGTGCGTTTATCGCCGATTAAATTTCCCGGCCGCTCCTTTGTCAGCCCCGAGGCCCCTTTCAAACGAATTGAAAATTGCTCGCCCGCCTCTAATTGAATTTTCCATCCCTTAAAAAATTATGTTTTTGTCCAGTTTCGTTCGACGGTGCTCTATATTTTTACTGAATTTTTCTGCATTGCTCTTATTTAGTGGAATTATCTCTTCGACGATTAAATCGTTCGACGATTTTTCACAAATTCGCTGCGAAACTCCGCAATGTTCAGTTTCCAAATCAACCTGATGCCTTGCCGATCTACACGCGCGCAGAACGCGTTGTATCGCAACGATCACTATGTCGCGAGAAGTCTTGTACACTAATCTGTAACTTATCTCGTTACAAACACTTTATCACGAGCAGAGTAAATTACACAGTGACCGTGCCGCGGTGTATGAACCAAATACTGATATCACTTAAATAATGTTGCACTTCGCCCAGCGCGGAAGAAATAATGGCCACGTGGCTTCACAGCCAGATTGAAATCTTCGAGCCGCGTACCTGACTGGTTATTACATGATTAATCAGTTGACACGCGAGTTGTTGCAACTCTTAACAATTCTTCGAGTACACTGGCTGCAAAAAGTACTCGCAAACGAAACTTCTGATTTTCGACGAATATTCGATATTTACGCTGTTGCAATTTTGCGAAAACATGTGATGCAAAACATGAGTACACTCGTTCTAGGTTTGCATAACTACGTAATGAGAGAAATTAATTTTTAAAGGCAAACGCGACAGTCAATGTGCCAATAGAAAGTTTTAACTAAACTGACTGTGCAACTCGGAGCTGTATTGTTATTGGGGTTATTTTCACGCGCAAGAATATAATAAGGCAGTTAATTATGTTAAGTATACTATGAGAAAAATTGTTAACCCTTTGCACTCGAAGCTATTCTAACCTCAAACCAAACATTTCTTCCGACCTAGAATATTTCTCTTCTGTATTATTTTTTTTCATGTTGCACATACGAAAATGGTGCAATTTACTCGTACGATACTGAAGTGTCCAGCAATTTACTAAATGCAAACAAATTTAATAGTGTGAAAAATATTGTGAATAACGATACAGCAATTTTTCGAGTGCTGAGGGTTAATGGAAAGCTTTGTCCGGTAAATTAGTCATACTCGCAGCTCCAATGCTATTATTGGAGTAATTCCCGCTTGCAACAATCTAATAAAACGGTTAACGCCATGGTTTCTCCGATTCCCGACACGTTGCCTTTGATTTCTCAATGCCGGCCGGCTTTCCGCGCGCGGTGTCTTGTGTTTTATCTGTCTGTAGCTGCTGATCGGACGGCTTCGTTCGTTTCACGCATCGCGTACCGGGTGATAAATTGTCTGTCTGGATCAGGGTTACCTTAAAAGGTCGATATCGATCGTTCGTGCTCGATAGAGTCGTTCGCAGCGAACACAAACCCCCGGCCGATGATTGATGAGATTTCCCGGTGATTCTTGCGCTTTTTGTCTTAGTGAATTATTATTCCTCCCCTCAATGATCATCAATATCTTTAGCCCGGATCATAAAAATCCGTTTCCCGGTCATTTCATTCTGGACCACCTACCGCGGTCCATAGATCCGCTCGAAAGTCTTCAAGGTAAGCGCGCACGGTGTTCTAGCCGTCTCTTTCAAGTCGCAATTGGTCCATTGATCAAGGCCACGGGCGCAATTTGTATCGGAAATGATCTACGCCAGTCGCAAATTCTACATGAACGAAAGAAACCTGTAATTTCGTTCTTTCGTTAGACGATTATTCGCATAGCAAGCGAAACACATTCTATTAGGTGTATGGAAAAATTCGAGTCTTCTTCAATCGTTCATTCGTCACGACTTATGATTATAACCGTTATAATTAGACTGCAGATTTGATGCGTCTATAATAGAAATAAGTATAGAATAAGTGGATTCTTCCAATTCGTGTGAACAATTTTTATTTTATATAAAAACAAATACGGTTATTCCACGTTGTACTAATTTCATAACCATTTGTGTTTCATTTCTTCTGCTTCTGCTTCTGCTTCTCCTGAGCCTTGTAGCTCTTCTGATAGAAGTTGTAGAAAAGTACGAAATTCACTATGAGATTGGCAATTTGTACGTTCGCTGCCATCGTCAGATTTGCAGAACACGATGGTAGGTATACCACAAGCGAGTGGAAAACTAGCAAGACAAATTGTACCTGTTGTGACAGAGATAAAAATGTATTATCTAAAGTTGTGAGTCATCTGATTTAAGAATCATTAATACATCCTCTTAGTATTACTAAACTAATATTACTCGTTGTACTACTAGTGTGGTATACGTTATTAATACTATATACTATAATATTTATCACAACTGTATGTCACAGTATTATTCGTAATACTAGGTGTACTAATAATTTGCATCTTGCAGTAAATAAATGACACCAGTTTCTTCAAATCGAAATTAATTCAAACAATCTGTTAGCTAAAAATAAGATCATGTCATCATTCGTCAACTTCCACTTACCATTTGAGTTATTGTGATTAATGGTTTCACCTTCTGCAGTATCTTCGGCGCTTTGTCGCCAAAAGTACTGAGGTAGTAGTAACTATACATGATGACGTGAACGGAACAGTTGATTACAACTGGAAATGAGGCCATTTTGCCTAAATAGAATTTTGTGATGTACCATCCTAACAGCAGTATTGTTATATGATGGTACAGGTGCAAGAAGGAGACCTGATTATACTTTTTCCTGAGCACAAATGTTACCGTCTCAACCAGGTCCACGATCCTTACCATCCAAGCTAGCCATAGTGTGTCCACCATCTGTGAAAATTAATGACATTTATTGTATTGCTATGGATATTTAATGCCCCGTAGTATGTTCGACTTTCAACGATTACAGTGATTTCTCTATAGATGTCGCCAAGGTCTGGGCGATAAATGTCGCGGAATTATCCCCACTACCGTGGGCTATAACCATCTTCAAGAGATCAGTTAAAAGATCAGACAAACTTGAATCTGTTGATATTATACGTAACAGAAAAGTGAAGAGTATTTTTCCATTAACTTTAAAATTGGAATGATCACAACTGGTGTAATTTAACATTAGAATCATAGAAAATTTCCATAACCGATTTGCACTCAACATAGGAACCTACTTATTAAAAATAATTAGTAAACTGCGGATCTTTATACAATATAAAATTTAAATCTAACTGTAAGTTGAAACTTGCAAAGATGCAAGATTAACACAATTATAATGACAATGTTTTGAATCGTGATTGTCTACAGCTAGCTGGGGTTTATTAAATTCCAGTCCAAGGTCAATCACATTTGTAGAGTTTGCGTCACACGATTGTGCCAAACGGAATAGTATCTTGATAAAAGTATCGGGTAAGCAATTGAAAATGCAGAAATGCACACGCGAAAATTTCAGACACGAAATCTCACTTACATTCTGTGCACAATCGCTAATTCTTAATCCCTTACTATTTAAAAACTTTCAAATAGTAAGCTATCTATTTAAACTTTTAAATAAAAACTTTTCCGTGCTTGATAACTTTTTTCTATGAATCTTTTACGAACACATTCGTGGTACTTCTCTGATTGAAATGACACCAATCGTGACAAAATTTGGATCGTATTTACTTGTTTCATTCACGATAGAGCAGAACCTCGATTATTAGCACTAATCAGTGGAACATGAGTGTTCGTATAATAGAATAGTTGGCTAGGTACAACCTTAGACTAATTCTCTATCGACTCGTATAACAATCCGTGTTGTACGTGCGTCGCTTTTGCTCGAATTGTTCGAATAATCGAGGTTTGAATATTGTCAATTGAACGAACAAAGTCTCCGAATCACATATGTCATGTTCGGCCTCGTTTTAATTAGAAATACGTCACGACAATGTGGACACGAACATTATAAAAATATGGTTAAAAACGTCAGAGTACCCGCCAAATATCGTGCACGTCACTTTCACATTCACCGAGACATCACCGTAATGGTTTTCAAATAAATACCTTTAGTGAGTTGGGATCGAACGAATACTCCACTGGATAGCAGAATCTTGTTGGTTCGTCGAAGAGACCGAACTGAATTAACCTTATGATTACGAAAGCGTTCGCGACAACTTGGAAGACATTGTAGTATCTGATGAAAGTTTTCAAGTTGTACGGATTTCTGTTCTTCATAAAATCCGGTCCCAATTTCAAAACGATGTATAAATAGGCGATTATGAGTAATGGTATTTGGTAATTCGATGAAACTAGCGGTAAGTCTTTAGTCCTCGGATCTGGAATTACGAGCGATTATTGTTGTCGATCGAATGCGATCGCAGAACCACGAAACAAAAAAGGAACGGTGAATCTTTACGGAGAGTAAACATTTTCCACGCGAATCGCAACAAACTGCAGTGAAATAGAATTTTCATTTCTTTCTTAATATGTTTAACAATTTCAAATAACTCCGTATATTTTTCTTTATATTTAATTACGTTTATATTTCTTTTATTCCCAAATATTTTCAATGCTTTATTCACTTTATTCCTTTATTCACCAAATATTTTACACGCTTGAAATCTTAATTGGAATTACGTACCGAGATCTTCGTTCCAGTAACGATTGTAAAGTTCCAGGATACCCATTTTAGTCAGTTCGTTCCTCTTGGCTCTTAATTATATTTGGCAGACTTCGTTTGACCACGGGCACCGCTCGCGAACAACTGACTTTTCCCTCAATTTATTGCTTTTCTCGCTGGACTTACGTACACTTATTGATTTTAATTAAAACGCAACATCAGCTCTTTTACGAGCGTCAGTGTTTCTTAGTGTGAGACACGACATTGTAACAAGGTAGCAAAGTTCACGGCGATGCGACACGAAACACCTGTAGCAACAATAGTAATAATTTTTCAACGAATAGCGAGAAAGCGTGTTACCCAACTGTGCACCGCTGACCAATCAGACGGTTTCTTTACGGATTTCTTTCGATATCGATATTCGTATATCGAGAATTCACAGTACTCTCAGTAACTGTCGTATCTTTATGTCTGCCGAGCGACAGTTCTAGGAGAGATTACATACTATTTGCAGCGTGCCGAACGTAGTGAAGGATAGTGATTGAAGAAGAAGGAGGAACTGCTCAGCCTATTAAATTCGAAAAGCAAAATTTCTTATTTTTGGTTGTTCTTTCAATGAAACCTTTACCGTCGTATTCGTCCCATTTTTTTTTTTTTTTTATCAAAACGACACCAAACACGATGCAATTACGATCATTATCACTTGTGTAGCAAACGATTACATTCTCGGACTTGACATTCATGGTGGAGGTACATGAATTCTTTCGCTTGTTACACAAATAATTACAATCGTAATTATATCGTGTTAAGTGTCGTTTTCGTTCGAAAAACGGGACGAACACTATGGGGAAAGTTTCATAAAAAGAAACATTAAAAATTAGAAAAGTTGTAATATTTTGCATCGTTTGCGTTAGTGTGAGTCTGACTGATACTTGATTCCTCCAGTAGCGGGGATGAAATTTTGACAGTTGCGGTAGAGCCCTTTACGACAGTTACGGAGGGACTACTGTAACATTACTGTTTACATTATACAACCCAAGTTTCATGCGAATATCAAATGTGGTTCAACGGATGAGTGAGAATGTCATTGAATTTATAAATGCCGATCAGTATGCCGGTGCCTGATTCCTTTCACTGAAACTCATGTGAGTCATGCAACATTGTATAAAGAAATTGTATTCGGTTTTAAATTCAGCATTGGAAGCATGAATTTGCATCGGTGCCCGGCAGTGTAATAATTGCATAAAAAAGCCGCTTTATCGCACAATCGCTCATTCCGCTTCTTTTCGCGATTTATCGTACAATTGCCTCGAGAACGAAGGGGTTGGTAATTAACTTTTGATTTCGCGAAGCTTTGAAATTCCGAATTTTCAAAGAGCGCGTGTTCACCGAGGCAAGAATTAAACGTAAATAAGTTTTTTTTTTCTACCGCGCGCGCTGGTAATTACAGAATTTGCGTACGGTCGAATCTGGAGAAATCATCGAACGCCGGGATCGCGTATGAAATTTAAATAAAAGATTTTGTTCGCCGAAGCGGACGGAGGGTTCGCGAGGGATCAAAGGGCCAAGGGAAAGGTCGCGCCGAAGGACTTTTCGCGCGACAGGAAATATTTGTTCGGCAGTCATGCGAGCGCTGCACCGGGGGCACTTTGTAATTGCAACTTGTTGCCCGGTGCATGCTAGCAATGCGTACGCCGGTCCGTGGCGGTCGTAATTTATGGCCGTGGAAGCGGCCGAGCGGTGGCCAATTGGAATTTCAGCGATCCGTGCATGACGGTATAAATATCGAAGAACGTGGTGCAAATAATTGATCGAGAACACGCCTGAATTTTTTCACGAAACGCTCCGCTCATTTTCCTTATCTCGCCTTTTTATTCTAATTTCTATTCGCAAATTCTCGAGCACATCCGGTACAAACGCTTCGGCCGTCCCTCAACCAAAATGTATTCATATAATATAATCGAATGAAAATATATTCATACGATCGCATGTGTTGCACCAGCCGTGATACATTTGAACAATATTTGCGCGATATGTCCCGTCAGTCCTTCGATAACAGTCGCTTTAATTTTAATTTTAATCCATCTTTTGTATGTTCAACTATTCCACTTATTCTGTTTCGTTGTACTTGACCTCACACGCACCCGTGGAAACCCCGAGACATTGTGCATTCACCGCAGGCTTTGTTTCTGCTCCACGACATAACACATCACTATACAAGTCTCCGGTCCAACTAAGGAAAGCAAATTTCTTTTTATTATAGAAATTCCACTTTATTCGTCGACATACTCTTCTTCACGATGCGCGGATAACATGGTTATTTTGTGGTAATTATAGGCTATTGTAAACCGGGTCCAATTCTTGGTCGCAAGGCTGAATAAAGCAAATATTATTATTATTATTATTATTATTATTACTCTCCTTCGAGAGTGATACATTAATTCCAACGCTCCTCTTTTCGATGCCCTTTATGTATGTTGTCTTTGCTCTCAAAATAAGCCTCAGTTTCGGCAATCATTTCTTCATTCGAGCTAAATTTCTTTCCCTGGAGCGTCTTTTTCGTGTCTGCAAATAGCCATTGTCACATACCGACGCAAGAAATCTTTTTTAATTTGTTTTAACAGCTCGAAACAGCGCTCTGAATCGTCGACGCGTTGTTTCTGGTCCGACGCGAGCAAACGCGGCACCCGCTTCGAAAGCACCTTGCGCATGCTCAAGTTTTCACGTAAAATTGTGAAGACGCCTTCTGACATCTTCGAGGTGTCAGCTATCTCACGCAACTTCATTCTACGGTCTTTTAAAACTATCTTCTGGACATTTTTTATGTTTTCCGGAACAACTGCCGATTTTGGGCGACCAGAGCGTTATGCATCATCGGTGCTTGTACGACCGCGTTTAAATTTACCATACCAGTTAATAATAGTTGATTTCCCGGGTGCAGAGTCCCCATAGTGTTTATCAAGCCACTAACGGTATTTTTCCCGATCAAAAAACAGTATTTAATCAACCCCAGAAATTCCCTTCTATAAATTGTCTTGAACGACTGCAACCTCTAAACTAATTGTGAGAATGCCATGACATTTTGACACGTACTGTTCGAAGGTTAGTACTACCCGGAAATCACGTGGGTCTGTCAACAATGTTACCGTACACGTGTCAGACCGGGGACTTATTGAGCGATGTCTTACTTTCCATCTTAGGTTACCTGTACACTTTATTCTGGGACAAGCCGTCACCGAACAGTAATAAAAATATACAGAATTATATCCAGGATCTCAGATAGAGGATATAATCGAAGTTGGTCGGCGCTAGGTTAGGGTGAAAACACAAGAGTATCTACTAAAAATATTGTCGTACGAAGAAAATGTTGTTTTCACCATTTATTTCGCTACTGTTTTAAAGAAATGCAATGTTTCACACAGCAAACTGTATGTTAATACCGTTCGAAGCGAAGCAAACGGTATGTTAATATCTTCGCATACTTAGGAAGTTTGTATGTGAAACACGAGAACAGGATTCTAAGTAAATTCCGGTCGATTAAATGCAGATAGATGCTACTAAACGTACAACCTCTAGTTGTACGTTTTTAAGTGGACAAAATACTGTATGAAAATTTTCCACAGGTTTCAAATCATAAATAAGTCATAGTAATATTTTGCGTATTCGCCGGGATCGCGAAAGTTCGCAGTTCGGAGTCAATGTTACGAGTCCGATTACAATAAAATCACATCCTTCGGTTATGACAATGAAGCGAAATCGATATGACCGTCGTGGAACGCCGTTTAAGCGGAACACACGATTGAACGTGAAGTGTTAACGAAAGAACAAAAGGCCGTCCCGTAAACAATCGCCCGGGGATCGTGCCGTTTTTATTCGACCGTTCTATAGTAATCTTGACGGCGCGAAACTATCCGAGAGCAGCGGCGCCAGCTGATCCGCGTTATTAAAACAATTTTAATCAAGGTAAACTTCCACGGCAGTCGCCGAGGACTCTTTGTCCGCGGATAGACAATGGCGCCGATCCAACGAGAACTACAATTATTCGTCCCTTCTGCCGATCATTTCGGCCTTATGGACTCGTGAAATAATCGACTCCTCGTGTCTATTTTGCAGACAAAACACAAATGAATTATAAACTATTCCGAAGGCCTGCGATCGTCGTGCAGAATAAATTGAAAAGTGAAATTAGTTGTTATTCAAAAGCAGGAAATACATTCCTGGAGAAAAAGATAGCACTCTAAATTCTACAAACATATATTGAATAGCGATAGACTGGAACTACGCTGATCGTACTTGTATTTGTTAACAAAAATCTCGTAGCGGATGTCGGCGAAATGATAGCACGTGTTAATAAATTAAGCATTTATTTAACAAAAATTAAGCATATGTGTAACAGAAATGACATAAGTTGAAACAAGTACTTTATTTCTCAGTAGTGTGTAAGACCTCCCTTATTTTCAATGACTTCGATCATTCTTTTTGGGCAAAGAATTAAACAATTTACGAATATAACTTTGTGACAATTTACTGCATTCGTTTTTAAGACACTGTTTTAACTCATTCATATTTTGAAATTGTCACAGAAATTAGCACACTTGCTAATTTGTTGTCGTATTAAATCACCATAAGCGGTGGCATTCATTCGGCTGTCAATAAAAACGATTTCGCTTTTACCATTGTAGCCAATGCCTGCCCAAATCATTACACTCGCTCCATACACAATACTCCAGATACAATATGTTTATTTATAAGTTCAAGTTCATGGTCGAATTTCTGTTATCGTTGAATTCTGAAATGTCGTTGAAAGTAAGTTCTGCATTAATTAACATATTTTAGAGTTGACGGTCATTTCAAGGTCGTGCTATTAAACATGGATGAATACACAATAACGTTTGCTATAACATACAACAACAAAAAATGTGTGTATATGTGTAAAAAGAAAAACACGAGTGACTTTGAAAAAACTATTAAAAAATTACAATTCGATTACGATTAAAACGATTCTTCCATCTGATTCGTCTTTTGAAACCATTGCAAGATTATACATTACTTTAACGAAATCCGTTTAATTTTTTCATTTTAGGTGATCCAGTCCAGAGATATTGTCACCGCAAAGTGTCTTTTTTGAAAGGGGCTCCTGGAGATCAGCTATAGCAGCTTTCAAAACTATTATTTTTACAAATAAAAAATGTTAAAATACAGTTAAAACAGTTGACTTTGACTGGTCCGGTAGTTCTAGTGTTAATTATATATTCTCCATTTTGGTGCAATACCGAAGTACCCAATCACCCAATTTTGCTTTTATCAGCTTCAACTGGCCTTCCAGAACGTGGTGCACCTTCAACATCAAAATTACCGGAACGAAATTTTGCAAACCGGTTTTGGCACTGACGTTCTACCAATACATCTTCTCCATGCACTTCGAATCATTTTATTTCTTGCTTGAACAGCATTTCCACCTTTTCGATAGTAAATAAGTAAAATATGCCGAAAATGCTGCTTTCGCCTATCCAAATTTGATTGGCCACCAAACGAAAACTATTGCGCAGAATCAAACGAACTTTTTCACAAACAAGCCTTGCTATATTAACTATCTAAATATATAGTGACAACGCGGCTTAGGCGTAAAGTTGGCTGCGAAAAAATACAATCACGTCCTCTGTTGGGAAAAAACGAAATTATTTTCCGAACAACACAATGTAAATGAACATTGTTAAACTCCGTTTTCATACTGTACAATTATATTCCGGTAGGTGAAGGTATTAACATTATTATTCCTATTTCGACGTAGTTTTTAACAGATAGTAAAAAA
>CM052132.1:3719996-3738910 GCA_028454255.1 Halictus ligatus | reverse complement strand
AAGTGGTCGCTAGTGATGGGCAATACTTTGAACGAAATGTTTTTGCTCCTTATAATTTAAATAAAGCTTTTATTTTGTAACAGAAACAGCGAGAACTTATTCAAGGTCCTAATACGTTTGAAAAATTTGTGATCCTAAACATTATCAATTAGAAAGTTGTAAATAACGATCCGGCGTCCGAAATCGGATCGTTCGAATTTCGTGCCGATAGAAATTCAATGATGAATATAGATTGGAATCGGTGTCGGAACTATGCGGGGTTCTCGGGATAGAAATTCACGGGTTCGCGATACGGGCAGGGGGAAGAGGGAAGCTGACAAGCAACGTTCCCGGCGTAGTTCACGCGTGGCGAGTCTGGCAGGATACGTGATGCGATGAATAAAGGAGGAAAAAGGAAGGCATCGATATTCATCAGAAATGCAAGGCGTCGGAGCGCAACGATGCGCGCTAGATTGGCCGGCACTTTCAGAGATATGAAATTATTGTTCGGCCAGCAGCCCCCGTCAAAGGACCGGCTGACAAGCGATCTCGAACGAAGCACGACAGCTTGACTAATGCGGTTATGCCAGCCCCTCCTGATCTAACCAAATGAAATACTCCCACTCGCCGAAGAAGCTGATGTCACGGAATCAAAGTTCCCCCTCCGTTCCCGATTCCTTTTCTTCTAACGAAGAAATCCCCTTTCCTACCGCATCAGCGGGAATTCCTTTTTCTTCGCCGAGGATACCTCCGCCAGCGGCTTCCATTCCTCCGTCGCGATCCTCCAATTTCGCCTGATTGAATGATCTTCGCGATCGCATTAATACCGATACAGTTCTTGCCGTAAACACATAAAGCAGTCTACTGCTTGATCGGTTTAACACTAGAACGACGGGAGCAGTCAAAATGACTGCTTCCTAATGTTTTCTTTTACAATTACTGGAATTGTAAAAATGCTTTCATCGGAAATTTTTTAGTGAACCTCTTCATTGAAGCACACGTTACAATGAAAGTTGTACGAAGTCTGAATGGGCACAGTCGTGTCACTGTTACAAAGCAATATACGTCAGTCACATTTGTTGCTCCGTCGTTCTAGTGTTAACATTATGTGTACCGGCCACTAAATATGCTTATCCTACGTTACTTTATAAAAATAAAATGTATCTATCCAAAGAGAGGGTCGGTGGAAAAGTAACTTCAGTGCATCAACTTTAAAACTGCACTGCTTTTTATTTGGATTTAACGTTCATATTATGCGACAGGTCTGCCATTTTTCTTGCAGAAGAATAATCTGAAACCTTACTTATGTTTCAGCTTGAAATACATTGTCAATAAGAAACAAATCTATGGATCCTGTTAGTATAGAATTTTTGAAAATACGAAATGATTCTTAGTTTGTCGAATGAAATCTTCGAAAACATGGATGCTTGAATGATTGAATGATCTTTGCGATCGCATACCGATACAATTCTTACCGTAAACACATAAAGCAGTCTACTACTTGATTAGGTTAACATTATGTGTACCGGCCACTAAATATGCTTACTTTACGTTACTTTATAAAAATAAAATGTATCTATCCAAATATTCAGCCATTTCTTTTAGAATATATACCGAAAGAGATAAATTTGTCGAATAATATCTAATTCGTTCATCTTTGCAGTTTCGATAATTGCGAATTAAGCACTAGTGTACTACTGTAAGCCTAGTGTTAATGCCATGATTCAATGTGATGTGAGAAAGCAACCTACACAAAATTAATTTGATTCTCTGTGATAGCAAAGTAGTTAATATTGAGCCACTGTTGGGAGCAAATTTCGAAGTTGAAAGTTGTGAAGGTTTTGATTAATCCTGCTATTTTACTAGTTGGTTGGTTTTGCACTATATTCTGCAGTGTTTAGTATAGATTCTATGGAATTTTCTTCAGCCCAGATCTCCTGATGCCTGCGAATCAATTGCCCCGGTGGATAGACGACTGGCAACTCAGAATGTCAACTATTTATCAGACTCTTACTCACGGTTCGCTTGGCTTCCCATTCGCATAGTCTGCGAGGATCCTCGCATTTCATGCAGATGCACCCTGTATTAACATCTGGGACGTCGAAACAATGAGACCCTCCGGGTAGTCAGACAATAAGACACCTGTTTCCGACCAATCAGACTGGTCTCTGATGCCAATCCTGCTTCGGACGAATCAATAGCAGAAGGCATGGTTATGCAGGCGTCCGTGGTTAATGAAAGCCATTTACATATCGAAATAACGGCAAACCCACTGATTGATGCGTTTTAAAATTGTAAATTATTCTATGAGAACCTTGGAAATAAGGTAAGGTGGAAATTGGAAATTGAATTAAGATCTTCTAGTCATTCTTTGCGCGTTGTTTCTAAACAAAAGATCATCAGAGCACGGATTTTGTGTGTTTACGACAAAATTAAATCCAGCGACTCCCACTAATATTCAGACGCTTTTAAAAATCGCATAACTTTGCCAATATTGGACTATACTACTTGATATTCTTTGAGAAGTTAAAACAGCTAGATCGCTACGTAACGTGAAAAAAATGTTTGATTAAAATTGCAATTGGTCGAAGTTGCAAAGGAAGTACTAAAAGTTGCATTTTGCAGCTTTTTTAGGAGGGCTTGTATTAACAAAATTTCATCTAAATCGGTCAACGTTGCAAGGAACTACAAACATTTAACGATGAAAGCTTATGGGTGAAAATTACAGAATTTGGCCTTGTCAGGAAATGTCGTCCTTATGTGATTCTCTTGGAATTTGATGAATTGGATTTTGATGAAATTCTCAGAATATATATAATTCATACAGCTCTAGAAATCGTAGTTCCTAAATTTTCAATTCAAGTCCGCATAACAAAGTTGCAGAATAAAACATTCACTATTTTCTCTGCAATTTCAACTAATTGCAATTTCTAAAAAGAAATTTTTCCCACTTCGTACAACAAACCAATTGTTCTATCTTCTTTAAAAAAATCCAAGTGGTCCAATATTGACAAAGTTGTGCGTTTGTGTAGTTTTAATCATTCTAAAAAGAAAAAATTAGGAACTAGTCATTCCGACCAGACTAATCGCCATTCATTGCTTGATTTCAATTCCCCGCCGTGAGGGATTTTTCAAATTAAATTCCACGGTTAACTGGTCAAGGGTTACATTAATTTACGAGAACAAAAGGACGAACCGTATTTCGCGGAAAAGATTTTTTCTGCGAGTTCTCCGGGCAGGCTGACCCGACAGCTTTTTTATCGGGAACACTCGATTTAACCAGAAAATGGACGCGAACGGCACGGTCGGCGAGCGTGTGGGCCTCGTCCAAGAAAGAAGAGACTGCGAGGCAGGAGAGTACATATTGATCTTCCATTTCCTGCGGCAGAACCGAGGGCCTCCTGTCTTCGAATTGCGATACTCGGCGTAGCGTATCCTCCCACGTTGCTCGCCGAAGGATGACGACGAGGTCCGTGTAGCCGGCTCGATTCTTAACGGAGTCCCACGAGGCACCGATTACACGAATCGGTGATTCATAATCGGCGATTCGGGCTTCCTTCCTGAATGTAATCACGACCGGGAACCCGTCGCTCCGTGAAGAAGCGTGGAAAGAAACCCTGGAGAACTGTAGGCCATCGATCCTCGCCGCCTCGTTCACATTCGATCGTTCCACTTATCAGAAAGTCTTTGCCTGCTCTTCAAAATTTCTTCTGTTAGACTGTAGATTCTATTCTTTAATGGGCAAACTTGGGAAGCATATCCTACAAGTGGAAATAAGTAGGAAATGTTATTCGAAGTTTGCTCGGAAACGCTTCATTACAAAGTTATAAACCAATAAAGTTAGAATCGATGACGGTGGATTTTACTTTAATGAATATTGAAAGGTCGAACGTGTTTGTTGGATTATTGCAAAACGTCGTCTTTGGCCGTAAATACAAGCTTGACGTCGATCTTTTATGAAGCTTATTCCAGAATAAATGTCTTTCTTACTTTGTTGCATTTCAGCAATACGAAGAATCCGCCGTGATCAATTCTTTGCTTATAACTTTCTAATGAAGCGTTTCTGAGCAAGCTTCAAATAACATTGCTCTCTTATTTCCACTTGTAGGATATGCTCTCCAAGTTTTTCAATTGAAACCCGGGACACCCTGCAGATACAGTGACCCAACTATCTTCAATTATCAGGTCCCGCCGAAAGGCTTTGCCTGCTCTTCAAAATTTCTTCTATTAGACTGTAGACCACGGATTCTATGCTTTTGTAAAATCAGAATGTACACAGGGTGTCCCGGGTTTTAATGGGAAGCGTATCCTACAAGTGGAAATAAGAGGGAAATGTTATTCGAAGTTTGCTCAGAAACGCTTCATTACAAAGTTATAAACCAATAAAGATAGAATCGATGACGGTGGATTTTACTTTACTGAATATTGAAAGGTCGAACGTGTTTGTTGGATTATTGCAAAACGTCGTCTTTGGCCGTAAATACAAGCTTGACGTCGATCTTTTATGAAGCTTATTCCAGAATAAATGTCTTTCTTACTTTGTTGCATTTCAGCAATGCGAAGAATCCGTCGTTATCAATTCTTTGCTTATAACTTTCTAATAAAGCGTTTCTGAGCAAGCTTCAAATAACATTGTTCTCTTATTTCCACTTGTAGAATATGCTCCCTAAGTTTGTCATTTAAAACCCGGGACACCCTGTAGATACAGTGACCCAACTATCTTTAATTACACTGTCTAACACCAAAATCGTTTGGAATACCTGTTGGGTGATTGTTATACACTTTGTCATCCTAAAACCAAATCTGAAAGCAGAATTGCTCCATGACGCAACATTCTCGAAAAATATTGGTTTTTGTAAAAATGCATGATTTTCATACCAAATGACGTGTTACGCAAAAACTAAAAACGCGAAAAAGTTCAAATTCGGGTCAAGAGATGGAGGAGACACTCCTCTACATATCCATACAGCCATTTATATTTTTATGCACTTCCTAATAGTTGTAAATGGTTGTTAAAGTTTGAAAAAGTTAAAGTTTGTTAAGTTTAAGTTAAAGTTTGACGCGAGTACTTTGTACGCTCTATTTTTGTCTTTATGTGAAAAATCCTTTATCTAGCAGGAATGTACTATACAGGAATGCATTCTACAGACATTTCTGATAAAGGAACCATTCACGAAAAGTATTTGGCTCCCTTAGTATACGACATGATTAATAAAATAGTCATTGACAGCTTGTGCGCGACAACGGCCATTGCAGCCTTTTCTCCACTCGTCAGGGCCGTCACTATGCGTAGTCGACGTTGGTACCACTCAAATATGTCTTTGCTTACTATGCTTACAATTAGTTACATACATTTTTTTGTCTGATTACTTTTCTTGGGAATTTCTTTAACTTATTTCTGGAATTTTTCTGATTAAAATGACACCAAACACGATATATTCTGAACTGTATTTAGTTGTTTAATTAACTTGTCGTTTTCTACGTTCGGCGCGGTCCCATGGACATAGTAGCCCTACACGATCTATGTCACAGCACGGACCCGAGGATTGGGCTTAGTGTACCTCTGCCTTGAAATCAATGTACACAGTGAAACAAGTAAGAAAACTACCTAAACGTGTCAATTGTTTTCATAAAACGTATAAAGTTATCAGTCGTACAAATTAGTTCCTAACCCTCGCAATTAACGGGTAATAATTTTTCTTCTAAATTCATGTTTGTTGTCCAATAGACAATAGATTCGTGAATCATTTTTGTGGCGGGATATGAATGCACAGAAAATTAAGCTTATTTTCGATAGCGCAATGAATATTGATAGTTTATAAATTAATACGCGCACCTAATACATTATTCGAAGAGGGGCAACTTCCTTCCCGTATTATTCTCCACGAGGTTCCCGGATCGTCTGTGTTTTCTTTATTGTCCGCGATAATCCGCGTTTCGTTCCGCCGTGCGGAGCATCTCGGGGATCTAAACGGTCAATAACGACATTAAAACGATCCTCGTTAGATCATCTGCAAGGTCCGTCCCGCAACGGGAATGCCAACTCCGTCAGGGATAAAATCAATGACCGATACATTCTGGCAGAGGGTAGCTCGCGGGGGGTGGGGGGCCCTCGTTAGGCCACCGATTCATCATTCCTGGAGGAGTCTTTAAGGGCGATTAGGCAGGGGAAGAGGGTCAAGGAGGAGTCGTCCTTCGTCAGAACCTGTCGTTCGCCGTCAACGTTCTCGCCCCTCTGTACCCAAACTCGGTTAACCCTTTCGGGTAACTCGGACGGTGTTGTTTTCTTTTTCGTTGCGCTCGTCGAAACGGGGGGTTTTCGCAGGGGCGGATAGAACGGGGGTTGGGGTGAGGGGAGGGGGGTAGGGCTATGTGCCTCCGAGGCTCGTTTCAACGAGAACTTATCTTGGTTCTCCATTAAGCGAGACGGAACTTGTAACCGGCGTAGGGGACGAAGAGTATCGCGAGGCTCTCGCTCTCTCCTCTCCTCGTGTCTTGTAAACGCTGCCACTACGGGCAATCTCGGATCTAAATTGAGCCGTACTCCCGACGATGTGACGTGCCCCCTTTGATTAAACCGAGTGTATTATTGACGAGGAGTTTCTTGTCTTCGCCGGCAAACTACAACGCTCCGCGACGTTTTTGGAGACGAACGACCGGCGTCCGGAGGACAAAGCAGCCCGGGACGCAGTTACGCCGAACTTTCGTACGGTGGCCAGGTGTGTGTGTGTGTGTGTGTGTGTGTCCCCTTGTCCGACACGCAGCGCCGAACACCGCCGAAATTTTGTTGAGAATTTATATTTTCATTTTTGAGGTGAATTGGTTGCTAGGTTAGAATTCATAAAAGAAAGGAGGCCCGATGGGTTTGATCGAATCCTTGCGATACCGTTAACCGGTTAACTGTGATCGACGAGTATACTCGTCAATCCGGAACTCCATTGCGGGGCAGTTAACGTTAACGAATTTGTTAAATTCTTATCGAATAGAAAAGTAATTGTTTCTTATTTAGCTTGACAAGGGCTTTGGATTTGATAGTAGCCGCATTTGGCCTGCGTTCGACGTGTATATTCGTCGTTGCTTGATTTTTCAAATTCAATTCCACGGTTAATTGGTTATGAAAAATTGCTACGCTTAGGGCTTTATTGGAACCGTGATATTATTATATTATTATTATACGAAGCGTGGTCCTTAATTTTCAGGACTGTTCTCGCGAGATCTGTGCAGCATACCTTTTATTCTTCCTTGCACATAAAATTTTACGTAAAAATGAATATAAAACTTTTACACGCATATTGTAAAAATAAACATGAAACTTTTAAGCATGCAATGCCTCACCAAAGTATTGGAATGCATGTTAGACTCAAGTTCTGCGAGTACACAAAGGGTGTCCCAAATAGGACTGACATTTTTCTTTTTCTTTTGTGGCGAACATAGAGTGCTGATCTTTGACAACTGTATGCCAACGATCCACAGACCGGAGCTGAAGGAAGCAATTGGACTTTATTGCTGAAACTCATTGCTGAAATTAGTCCGCAATTATGCCAAAATGTGATCGAAAATTTCATCAACAGAGTTAACGTTTGCAAACAAGAACGTCAGGCGTCAGATATTGTGTTCCACACACGATCTCCAGATTCGTACATTATAATAAAACAAAACCATTTGTACTTAAAAAAAATACGTTTTATTAATAAATTAAAATGTCAGTCCTATTTGGGACACCCTTAACAAAATTGTGACTGAATTTAATGATACTTGGAGAAGTTATGAAACATTATTCTATGTAACGAGAATTCCTCGCCTTAAAACTTCGATTTTTGTCATTTTCTCGTCAAGATGTACAGGATTAAATAGAAAAGAATTAAAAATTTCTGGGTTGCCAAGGTGAAGTTTAACCAATATATTGCGGATAACTACAGTCCGGGCACCACAGTTGCATCAAACAATAAAATCCCGGGGGCAAGATTTAAGTTGAATCGAGAAAGGTACTAGCAAGGAACTGAAATGGCAACTTTAAAGTAGACGCTGAGGGCACAACGTATCGGAATCACTATTTCTCGACGTGCCTGCAATGTTCGAAAATTTTTCAATCTCCCCATTCCGGCAGACTACCTTGTTACAACTAGATCCACGGGATTTATTCGCGTAAGCGCTAAAACCACCTCTTTTTCCCTGATTTTCAGGTACGTAGCTCGCGTCACGGCGACGCCGGTCCTCCTCCTACGCCGTCTAGAGCGTGCATTAGCGTGAGTAGATCAAAGCAGCAAAATATTCATAACTCGGGGCGGTTCGCGGCGGGGGGGTTGGAGAGCGGCAAGCGCGGCGTCTTTTTTTCGATAATGAAAGCCAAGGCGCGTCCCGGCGCCGCACGATTGTATCCCACGCAAACGTAATCTCGGGGGTGCCTTTCCCGTGGCTGGCGCCTGATCCTCGATGGGAGACAAAGGAGGATGAAATTTCAATTTTCGGGCGGGAATTTCCGCGCGATCCTCGAAATCTGCATAACTTAAGGATCGCCGAGGGTCGCGGGAAGAATTGTGAGACACATAAGCGGCGGACGCATCCCCTTGCCAAAGGGAGGCGGGGGTGGTGGAAACGCCGTCAGAACCGAAGGAAGTCGTAAATCTTTTACGTCTCGGCCATTTTTGCGCGAGATGCACAAATAGAAAGAGCTTTGCTCTGGATGAATCTGTCTTTGCTCCGGTGCTTCTTCCCGCGGTAATTTGCTTTTCGAACGGAAAAAAATGGAGATCGAACGGGGTTGGAAATGTTGGGTCGGCGGAGAAGTAACCGGCAGCGCATCGACTTTGGAACTGCACTGCTTTTTATTCGGATTTAACGTTCATATTATGCGACTGGTCCGCTATTTTTCTTGCGGAAGAATAATCTGAAACCCGTACTTATGTTTCAGCTTGAAATACCTTGTCAAAAAAAAAGAAATCCATGGATTCTGTTAGCTTAGAATTTTTGTAAATACGAAATGATTCTTGGTTTGTCGAATGAAATCTTCGAAAACTTGGATGCTCCTTGGTTAAAATTGTTGGTTACAAAAGCCCGTGAAATTAATTTGTTCACTCGAATAACATGAGCTTGTTATTTTATACCTTTGACTCTTGACACTTTAACAGTGTTAAATGGATAAAATCAATATTTTGTTTAACATTAGATGTGTCTATCAGGTATTAAAAAGTTTGTATTACTTTTTGAAAATAACGAGACCGCATTTATAGAGACGTTGAACGATTTTTATTAGAAAATACGTCCAACAAGCGTCCACGAAAAGAACTTCGGAATCTCGTAGTAAAATGATGCTCCGCAGTTGTCGAACGGCTGAGGAATCAATTTCCAAAAGAATTCGGACGTGGGGAGGAGGGATGAACAATAAAGAACGGTAAATCGTGAACCGCGTGCCGGTCTCTCCCCTGTCCGGGACATTGTTCTCTCGTTTCGCCGATTCGTTTTGAATTCACGGCATTATTTCGAATACCAGGCATTCCTTTGAGAACCTTTACCTTTTATCGACAGCTCCGAGACCTCTTAAGGAGATTTAAAGCTCCGTATTTCTTCTTCTATCGTTCCTAGACAATCTTCGCTGAAGATAACTTATAGCCGAAATTTAAATCGCGATTCACTTTTTGCGCGGCCACGTACCCCTGTTCCGTGAGGACTAGAACAACAAATTACGTCCGATCTTTCTTAAAAACTGACGAGAAAAGTCGCGAGGCCATGCGGCTATATTTTATTCATACGACAAAACTCGGTGGTTTTTTTGTTTTTTAGGAATCAGAATTTATACTCGCCGACGTCGTTTCGAGCGTAGACCTACCCTTGAAATTGATTTATCGCGCCATCTCTGCGCAAACCGGAAGGAATCGCGATCGTAAACCAAATTAAACCCCGTAAGCTTTCTATGTATCGGCGAAAACGGAAGCAGCTTCTTTCGTTTGAATTTATTTAATAAAATCTCTCGAAAAGCATCAGGTATGCTTTTCTGTTTCACCGATCTTCGAAAAATTCATTTAACAGCTGATCCCTGGTAGCTTTTCAATGAATATAAACGTTATTATGCAGCCAAAACTGCATTCGCGAATGAATTGTGGCGAACATTATTTCTTTTACCAATTTTCCAGAAATCCAAATCAACTTTTGGCTTAACTTCACCCTGGCCACCCAGAAATTTTTCACTTTTCGCTATATAATCCTGTACGTCTTGACGAGAAAATATCAAAAATCGAAGTTTTAATGCGAGGAATTCACTGGTTCAAAATTTGAATGAAGTTTCACCGGATTTTTAGATGTGAATTACTGAATGTTAAAACATAAATATTAACGAATTGATAAATTGAAGAATTTTACAAATACAAACACTTCGATTCGTAATGGAGCAGCCTAAAGATTCCATAAAATGAAAATAAATTGTTTAATGGCATAAAAATTGAAGCATTAAGATGTACCTAATCTTCGATGTAGTCAATATACAGATTAACACACAAATTTTGAACAGGTAATTCCGTTGTTCTAATCTCTTTTCTGAGATTTCTGATTTTACCGCTCGGATTGTATCAATTAAATTATATAAGTTACGTGGCTTACTAATCTTAAATTCAAATGTACAAAGACTTCAAAATTGAAAACAAATTGAAACCATATTCCTGAGGTAACCCCCTCGCCGGCCTCTCAGGTTGCTCGCAGCCATGGCTCGTAACAACACTCTTAAAAATCGCATAACTTTTATAAAATTGGTCGTAATGACTTGAATTCTTTCTCAGATGTTAGACCGTCTAGTTTTCTAGACGATGAGTAACCAAAAATTTCTTGAGATTATAATGAAATTTGATTGAAATGATTTTCAACTTCTTTATCTGAGCCTTCAACGATAATTTAAGATTCCGGTAACTTGCATACATACTGAAAATTTCATTGAAATCGTTTTAATGAGCTAGGAACGTTTAAAGATGATCGCATAAGGGCGAAATTCCTTTGCGACTTTCCATCTTTTGTTTGCTCGCAGCCCTTGCTCGTTACGAAAGTGTTAAAAAAAAAAAAGGAATTCCCAGCGAATTTTATTTGCCTGCCGAACGGCGGCAGCAGGCAATAAACTTAATTTCGTTTGGAATTCCCGTTGACAGGGTCGCGTAAATTTGCGGGGATCGATCCGGCAGTTCGTTTGATACTCTTAAAACCGTCGTCGACGATAGCACCTGTACGGTTTACAGCTTTATGCCCCGACGACGTCAGGGTCGCCTCTTCATTTCTATTAGCTTCCCTTCCCAGCTCCTTCACCCTTCTATCTCCCGCTAGGCCTCCTCCCAAGAAGCCCGAGAACCCATGACACAAGCTCGAATCCACCCCCTCGCCCTAAACCGCTCTCATACCCGTTCATCCTTCCCCCCCATTGTTCTTCATTCTCCGTCGCCCAGACTTCGATCTTAAAGGTGCACCCCCACGAGCTCTTTCAAACGAACGTCTAACTCGCTGCCGAGTCAATTATTCCTCGAGAAGATCCCGGGACCGAGGGAACGATAAATGACGAGCTGTTGAGAAAGTAATATGGCGGTTTCGCTGTTGTGTCGTCTGTAACCGCGCCTCCAGCAACGGAATTTCCCTGTTCGAAGAGGCGGCAGTGTCTCGGCAAATGAATCCCTAAGATCGCAAATATTTTACCCTAGTCGGGGAATTCTGCAAACTATTTTCTCAGGAAAAATGTTATTCGGTTTCGTAGAAATCTCTGTTGGGAGCCTACGTAGGGTAAGGGACCTAATTGGGGGTGCCACTTACCGTTTCTGTATTAGTTATACTTGTTTTTAAAGTATGAGGAATATCAAAAAAGAGACCCATAAGTTCCATAAGTTCGCGTCGTTTTAATCTTGTACCATTTAAATTTTAAAAATAAAATATGTAGTCAACCTTCCATTCCACGACCTCTTCTGACCTTTTTGGCAAAGACATCGTACCGTCACTATAAAATTCCTGCGGTTTTTCGTTAAAATACTTTTCATTGGTGAATCATAGAAACATATCCACGGCACGAACTTATGGGACGGAATGACTGATATAAATGACTAATATTAACTGATTTTAGTGAATAAAATTTAGTATCTCTTTTTTAGTATTCATTCACTGTAAATGGTACTCCTACACAAATCGTTTCAGAGTAACTCTCGATATTGGAAAACGGTATTTAAATTATTATAATACATTTCAGCAATTTATTTTCTCAAAAGAAATGGTCTTACAGTATATGGTAAGTGTGAACATTTGCTTATTAATTGCTGTCCAGTCTGTTCAACAACTTAAACGCAGTTCTCCAATATCTGGGGCTAGTTTGAATGATTTGTATAATTGAACGCTTTTTGCGATTCTTCTTATTCCCGTACATCTTTACAAGAACAAAAGAGGAAATAATCATCGTTATAAATTTCAGCAATTTTTGAAGAAATTACAAAACTCTCCGAATTTAAAGCCGATATTCTCTGTCCAAGAAAAACATTACTCGGCTGCGTTAAAATGTTCAAAATTACGAAACATTCATCTTGACGCGTCTTATGATTGCAGAGTTAATAACCTTTGGGCATGAAATTCTCCGAATTTAAAGCTAACATTCTCTATCCGAGAGAAACCGTACTCGGCTGCGTTAAAATGTTCATTACGCGCACTACGTAAATTTTATTGTACAGTATTAAACTCCGCTAAGTTTCATAATTAATCCATTAATAGTAACTATCTCTTGTTAATTTTCGCAAGAGCTACAACCACAGAAACTTCCTCCGTCTGCGTGTATAGTTTTATTTTATTAAACCCTCCCTTGGTCTCTCATTTACCAACCCTTAGAACATCATCGTTCAAAGCTTCGAGAATTCTCTGCGATCTACAATCGTTTCATTCTTAAATTTGGACTAAACAGTTCGACCGGTATTTATGTTTATGAATTGCCAAGACTTAATTGGAAGAAACAAAATGGTTCCCGTCTATCCATCAGTGATTACCCCGGAAATACGCGCGCGGCCGCAATAAAAGATCTCGTGTTCGATTTATGGCGGCGAAAGTGGCGTTTTATTGGCGCTATCGATCTTTCCGATCCCGGAGATTCCCCCGCACCCGCGGTGTCCTGCACCCTGATACCCGTCGAAATAAGAGGGATTCGGCGTAGCAGGTGTCGCGGATAAACTGACAACGGTGAAATATAGTGTGTCCCCGTTTAATGTATGTATAAACGTATATAATTTATCTTTTCGCCTGTGCCCCTTTTCGTATGCCGATACGTTATCGCCTTATTTTCTTCTCCGCGCATCGGTCTCCCGCGTTTGTCCCGCGATGCACCGTAACTTGCATCAGTTCCAAGATGGCGTCGATATCTTTCCCCGAACTGTCTTTCCGAAACATTCGTTCCCGTCTGCATCGTAAAATACGAACGTCCATTGTCTCGTATTTCAATCGTTCGTTCTGGCTCTTCGGTCGAAATAAAGAAGAGAATGCAAAGTCTCGCAACAAACGTTAACCACCCTAAAATTGTCTCGTGAAAGATCTTAAATCAACCAATTACGTTCCGTTTTCGAAGAAAAGCATCTGGGACATTGCGAGAGAAACTTTTGGGACAACCTAATACAAAGTTCAGTTTCTCTTCAATGTTGAATAGAATGAATAGAACATCTTCTTCTGAAAGTAGAAATTTCCGATGAAGACACTAATAAGTGAGTACAGTGTACTGAATACTATTATTGCACTAAATCAACAGAAGACTGGATACAATGTACATCATATTTAGCTTGGTTACATGAGTTCTGTACAACGTACAATCCTTTTTGCAATCGTTGTGGTCGAAAAGCCAAAAGAGCAGCCCTTAATAAGAAATAATATAATTTCATTAGATATTACTATATTTTTGTTCGTAACTATAGTATTTGTTGCTCTCGTTTAAACTTTTATAATACTTTATTAAGCACAATATACCTACAGTGGTGAATAATTTATTTAGAAGCGTATTGTCACACGGATGAGGCATTTTACTTGTGTTACAATATTCCCCACGTAAGGTTAACAAAAATAATTATTGTCTGCTACTTTTTATTACGTTTCGTTCATGATCAGTTGTGAAGAGAAATGAACAATTTATGTGATTTCACAGATAAAATAAAAACTTACTGAAAAATGTTTGTTTCATTGATTTTTCTTTAAAAGCGGGGCGTATTGTACAGTTTCACCCTAATTAACGAGAATCGGAGCGGAGGATGCGATCACCGGTAGAATAACCGAAAGCTCGAAATCCTCGGCTCCTTTATGCCAAGATGTAACAATGTGAAAGGAACGGGAGAGGTGGTCGCGTGGAAATGGTATTCGATGCGATATCATGCCGAAGGGGACGTAAATTAAAATGTCCCCGTCGCAGAAGCGTACCGAGGGGATGGTTTTTACCTTTCCTTTCGTTCCGGCGTTCGTCGCCGTGCGTCTAATCTTTCCTTCCGCCTGTTACGCGCCTTCTTCTCCCTCTGACGATTCTCTTTTATTCTTTTTCCTCTTCTTCTTCTTCTTCTTCTGCTCTCTCTTTTTTTCTTCTTCTTTGAAACTCTCCCTTTCTACTTTCGAGTTCGGCGCCGAGAATCGATTCCTCCGGGAGCACTTTCGAAACTCAGCCACAACTTTATAAAAGCTCGTTGTAAAGGGTGTCCTCTTGGTCCCTTCGATTTTACGGGAGGAATGAGTACGCAGATTCTTAGTTCGAGCATTCCACGGTTTATTCTGCGGGAATTGTTAAGTATTGATTCCAACTTTTCCTTTCTCTGGAACAGTTTACTGTGTGCAGAGTCAGAACGTTTATACACAAATTTATGCGCTATTCGTTTTCTTTATTAGGTCGATCTTGATCTAAGACCAATCCTGCGGACCGTGCTGTGACATAGTTCGTGTAGGGCTGCTACTTTCTTCGGTTAGACTGCGAATTTTATTCATTTTTTAACGGGACGTTAAAACGTTCAGTACTAACGCATCACTGATGACTATTTAATGGATTTTAAACTTTATGATTTAAAACTGAGAATTTCTTAAAAAATATCAATGACAATTTTGGTCGTGATCCAACGAAGCGTTTTCTAAATCACTGAGAATCGTCCTAGTAGGCTCCTGGTGAGTAATGTATTAAAATTAAAATTGTTAAGGAAAGACATGTCTACTGAATTGAATGCAGGAAATTTTTATTTTTGTGTTTCACGGTTTATGTATTACGAGCAATTACAAATCCTCGTTCGAGGAGCAATTTCCTGAGCATCAAAAGTCGAATTGAACGTTTGTAAAATAAACCAGATTCGTGCTTAAACTTGGCAGATAAAAATGAATATTCGCACGTGCTCAAGAGTGTTACAATGTTAAAAATGAATTACGTTATACATTATCAGCTTCTCAAACGCGCGAAAAATTGATCAACTCTGCCGACGTATTTCGAAGGGGTAGAGTCGACAGTTCGAAGAAAGTCCTCGAGAAACAGCAGTGTCATTACAAAGCGAAGTTTTTCGGTGGAGAAACGAAACGGAGCGTATTATCAAACTTTATTTGCCTCTCGCTGAGGAATAAAGCTGCGGGAGTATTGTCTCGCAGAGTGTATTCGAATTCTATAGGTACGGGACAATAAAACGCAGATGCCAAATTCAGGAGAGGCACTTTTGCCAATCTTTATTTTTCTGTTTCGTCTCTTTGTTCACGGATTCTTTTTATTTCGACCCTCCCTCTGCCGCCTTTCTCCCCGGTGTCTCATCATTCAGGGAAGTCAATTCTCGCCGAAACAGACAGCAGTTTCCCCGAGTACACTGCCCTCCTTCCCTTCGAACGTTCACCGTTCGCTAACTTCTCGTGCTTAATCCTCGCGATTTCTTCGCAACAATTTTCCCCGGTAGCGGCTGCGATTTCTGTGTTAACTATTGTCTCGTACGCTCCACGTTTACGCAACCGTAAACTGTAAACTCGCGCAGGTCTGACAACTGCCGTTCACATAAAAATATGTTTAGTTCGCGAAAATAGAATGTTCAGACGCAACGTGGGACCCGCGAAAGGGTCTCTCGAACTTGACACAGTCACTTCGACCACCCGACTGCAGGCGATAAATTAGCCTAAGAGCCGAAGACTCTTGAGACCCAAACGACGGGACTTGTCCCATTTTCTCGGCGAGTTTCCGGCACGAGAACGTAACAATTTAAGACAGCGTCCGAACAACCTTTGAACACTCACCCCCAATTTTCTCCCACTAGTATTTACCACCTCCACCAGCAATTTCACACCCCTTGAAAACCCATCTCTGCGTGCGAGCCTTCAGTCTTCAGTTTGTATTCAACCAGTCCTCAGCTGGTCCTTATAAGAACATAACAATTTGAGACAATGAATAAAGTTAACGAAAATCCACATGTGAGTTTAAGACAACTTGAACGTGATACGTCAAGAAGAAAAATTTCATCCCTACTATTTATCGTTACATCAGAATCTTCGTCGAGCAGATTTTGTAAATCGTATGAATTTTTCTCTGTAGGGTTTTCAGCAATACGAAAATGAAGAATCATTTTTTGAAAGAGAAAAAAGATATTTTCTTCGCACTCAGAGGTTCAGGAGTCGTGGCCGAAGATATTCGACATCACTTCTAGGTGAAACTTTAATTTTCAAAGTTCGAGGTCATGTTATTATACAGATCTAGATGTATTTTTGGATCAGTTGCACGATGCAATACAAAAAAATGTAGTTACGTATCAAAAAACACCGATGACCTTGATAACTCGGAAAAAAATATTCTTGCCAATTTGGTCCTTTGACACCATGCCCATGACATAACAAATATTTGTTGCATTACAATAACGAAGAGATATTTAGGTGGCCTTACTTAAAAGGACCACCCTGTATAGTTAATAAAATAGAATTTTTGTAGGAGGGATTAAAATATTTCTGTTTGGTTTCTATGGACTTTTCATCGAGTTGAACATTTGTTTTATTTTTCTTCGTTTAATGATTCGTCGTTTAATAATACTCTTTCGGTGTCCTGCGCTCATAGTAAAGTTTATGTTTGCAAAAGTTTTCATCGACGCCCAGGCAGCATTCTTCTCGGTTTCCCTTTAGCCGTTCCGTCTCAGCTTTCCAGCCCTTTCCTCCTTTCATCTTTCTTCTCAATTTCGGCGACATTCTCCGGAGAATTCAATCCCCCGTAGGACGCTTCGGAACTTCCCCGCAACTTCCTTATAAAACGAAACGTCGTCTAGGAAAGAGTTGATATATTCTACGCGATTTCTTGCAAGAGCTAACACTCGTGGGTAAAGCGACGACTCGATCATCGGGATTTTCCATTTTGCCCGGCGGATATGGAAACTGCCTCGAATTGATCGTCGCCGTTCCCTCGATCCTTAAATATCATATATTCCAAGTAAAAACCGCCCGTTCCAAAACCAAACAGCTACAGCGAGTCCAAAAAATATTTGAACAGTAAGTTCCTGAGAAATTGTTCATATTTGGACTACGATAATTACGTTCCACAAAAAGAAAGCACAATAATCAATTTGGAAATTAAGTATACAGCTTGAAAATGAGTCCACATTTATCATTGTACTATTTCTTTTTCAATGAAATTGTTCAAATATCGACAATTTATTGAGAATCGTAAATTCGGTATGATATTCACTGGTAGGTACTAAATCCGTAAGTATCGTTCCGGGGTATACAGGGTGTCACAAAATTATATGTCACGGCCACCATAGCGTGATTCTACACCTACGATTTGGTGGAAATTCACGTAAAAATCTCCTCGCACAATTGACCTCGACGAGTTTGAAAGAATTGACCTCCCATGATCTATATTTTGTTACAGATAATATTGTAACAATTACTAATATTTTCTATATTTTCCGACCTTAATAAATTCTGACACTCATGATACTCCTATTTCCCTAACTACAGAATGAAAGAACGAAGCTGCAAAAATTATTAGAAACGCAACATCATTTTTTAAGAGAACTCATGACCAGTAGAACACGATTAAACAAAAAAATGTTTGGTTTTTTATTACCTTAATTTTCAAAGTCAAGGTCAATTTCGCGAGGAGTCCTTCATGTCAATTTCGACCAAATCGTAGGCGTAGAATCACGCTGTGGTGGCCATGACACATAATTTTGTGACACCCTGCACCCTAGCCTACCCCAGCCTATTCTAATTTGGTGCTACTTCATGTTAAGCCAAATTTGCCATTTTTTTACTATGAAACTGCAAAATCTTTTACCATCGAACTTTTTTGTACGTATTCACGCATGTTCCAACAGTGCCCACAAATTTCTTGACGACGCAAAAATGAAAATTGAGATTGCTATAGACGATTATCTACATACGTACAAAACGTATTATCTACATACGAAGTGTTTGTCAGCAGTTTTACAAAGCTGTCAGAAATAATCAATTTTAGAAGACACAACGATCAATATTAAAGAAAATTTGACTTCATTGTTAGAACCCGTATTTTTTAAGAAGATTCAAAAGAAATCTTTAAGGGAAAAGCAACCGGAAAGTCCTTTATACAAACCCTGTACCTTTGTATGTCCACAGATTTTTAAGAAGAACATTGTACCCAATCATGATTTTATTTGCAAAAATGTAATCCTCCTCCGTCTCTCATTTTTTTTTTTCTGGAACGTTTCATCCTTCTTGGATGAAAAATGTAACCGCGTGAGAAGTGGACAGATTAATTCGTAAATTTTTATGTAGGAGAATAAATAGTAGGTTACGTTAAAATCGGCGCGTGTCACTGGCCGATTCTAGTATAAAACGCGCAGCCAGAACTGTTTCTAGCGTTTGAGATGTACGATTCAATTATTCACGGGACGCTTCGGATTTTAATAGAACGGTCCCGGTCTCTCCTAGCTATTTTATTATCAATCCTAGGATAGCCTAGCCTATCCTAGTACACGATTTTGAGTAAGCAG
>CM052132.1:3701936-3719896 GCA_028454255.1 Halictus ligatus | reverse complement strand
GAAAGAAGACTCGAAGGAAAGAATGAACTTGCGATCTCGAAGTTACACAGCGTTTTAGAGGGTTGATGCATTAATCGCCTAATTTCTTCGCATCGCAAATACATTCAGTAGCCTGATCCGCACAAAAATCGTCGTTAACGTCACGTGCATTTCCCTAAAACCTCGTGTTCACGAACTGACGTCAGAAACGCGGGACTCACGCAATGGAAATGTCTGAAAAAGGTGCTTTCACTCCGGAATTCCGTCTGAGAGATTACTTCCGCGGCGAGGGACAATTAATTTCGGACAATAACGCGACGGGAACAATCCCGTGGCCTTGAATCCCGTGTCGTTTCTTCCGACAAGGTTAAACATTACTCAGGGGGTCGCCGTGGCGCTCACCTTTGTTCGTTCCTCGTGGCCGTCGCGTCGCGTCGACGTGTTCCACGTTCAGGGAACGCAAATATTTTTGGACACTCGAAACGGACAAGGCCGATTCATTAGTCGAAAATATAATAAACCCGAGAGACCGGCGGTCGGGCGGGACCCGATTCAACGGACTTTGTAAATTCCGGCGCAAACGAGAACGGAGACAAAGCGCGGCTCTCCGCGAATTAACCGGCCGTGAAAGTGAATTGAAACGGAGGACAGGCCGGAACGCGTTGGCCCTCGAGGAAACGCAGTTTCCAGGCCCGATATTGTTCTGCGTGAATTCTTGGCGAAACGCTAATGCAATCCGTATTGCCAATTATTTGCACCGTTTACCGCGGAAAATTCTATTCGCCGTTTCCCCTCCGAAACATCTCCGAACGTTTAATTATCCCTCTTAATGCGGTCCTCGAGGGACCTACTTTTCTATTTTCGAGAAATCGATTTTTCAAGTAGAAGCATTCAGAAATACGTGTGCAAAAGGATTTGTTCGAGGGTAGTTTAATTATGTAATTATTTAAATAGTTTCTTACATAGTAAAAGTAAAGTAAATTTAGTGAAAGTAAATTTTCATCTCACACCAGTTGGTTGCAGTTCAGGTAACAAATTTTTATTTCGCATAAAAATCCGCGGTTTAGCTATCAGGTTGACGAACAGTCGAGACTGTTCAATTTGAGTCGGGTGACCCGCGAATTTTATGCGTTTATGGGAAAAATGAGTAGGTGAAATACGGAAACAGTAAAAACATGAGAATACCGTCGTTACATTATTTTGTGCGTTCTGTAGTTATCAAGAGAAGAAAAACATTTGTACACGTCTCTAGCTTCCGGTGATTGACATAGACTATTTTTCATTTGCGTGGAGGTCCACAGTTTATTGCCGACATTAGTCATTAACAGTAGAACAACCGAGTAATAAATACAACTGATGAATATTGCTTTGTATTCATGCCAAGGCTACATCTATTCAAGCCTAATACCATTTTTATTCTAACACGTGCTTCAATGAAAAAGTTCATTCAGCAAATTCTGATGAAAACATTTTTATCATTTCAGTAATTGCGAAAGAGAAAATTAGGAACCAGTCGTTTTGACTGGCTCGGTAGTGTTAACACTAGGTGTACGGAGCACTAAAAATGACTATTTCACATTTCCTTATAAAAATAACATGAATACGTCTATCAAAATCTGTAGCCATTTTTCAAATAATACATACCTAGAGAAATCAATTTGTTAAATAATTCCTCATGGATCCATGTTTGCAATCACAATATTCGTGAATTGAAAATATTAGAATCCGTCATGTTGACGGGTCCCGTAAATCTAGTGTTAAATTCCGCGATATGAATTATTTAATCGGTCCGAATACCTCGCGGATATCACAGAAACGCGTCTTGCAGCGCGCACCCGCCAATCATCGATATTAATGGTCATTCCTCGGTCCAGAACGTAAGGAATGGCTGCCGACACTTCGAGCCCGTTGCGAGATAACGTTCGGGATGCTTGAAATGCAACCGGCGAAGATGATATCGGCGGCGAGTTACCGTTTTCGCCGCGTCTCGAATTTTCCCCCGTTTCTAATTACAGTTATTTCCATAAATCATCGTATCCGGCGTTCATTTATCCGAGATAGAAGCGAGCGGTCGGAGTGATAGATGGGTAACATCGAAAATCTTTTACCGTCTGAACGCAACCTGCACTTTACGGTATCTTCCGAGGCGATAATGATGGCCGGCGGCGCCGTTTAATCTCGGCTTCCGCGATGCACCGGCGAAAAATGATTCGACGCGTGATTCACGTTACTTGTGCTCCGGTGAACCGGTGCGATACTTGTGCCGGTGTTTCGAGATCGTGCTACTTGCGACATTCCGGAGCTCGATTTACAGAGCGGACCAATAACATTTCCGTTATTTGTAAAAATACGAAAAAAACTATGTATAGAAAACTTTCATAGTGCAGAGAGAGAAATAATGTGGGGCAAACATTTTTTGTATGGCCGAAAGAGTTTCAGAGATTGCAAGGTCACCTTGACTTCTTTACACGGAATGACCTTTTCATCACCTTTGTATCGATAGAGTATCAAATCTATGCGATACTTGTGCCGGTGTTTCGAGATCGTGCTACTTGTGACATTCCGGAGCTCGATTTGTACAGAGCGGACCAATAACATTTCCGTTATTTATAACAATACAAAAAAAAACTATGTGTAGAAAACTATCATAGTACAGAGAGAGAAATAATGTGGGGCAAACATTTTTTGTATGGCCGAAAGAGTTTCAGAGATTGCAAGGTCACCTTGACTTCTTCACACGGAATGACCTTTTCATCACCTTTGTACCGTGAATCGATACAGTATCAAATCTAATAATTAACAAGATATTGTCAATATAATTTTCCAAGCAACCAAGCAAAACTTTTCGTACGGTTTGGAAAATTGCAAAAATTGGAAAGTATACCAAGTTTCTGTAATGAAATCCGTAGTTAAATTCTTTCTCCAAACGCGTTTGATCGTGTCTCGTTCGATTCGGGAAAACATGCGGTGCTCTCTAACGAAGCAGCACACCTTCGACGGCAGTTCCAGGTGAACTTGAAAATTAACAGGATCCAATTAAGCATAATATCCTAATCTTCTCGGCGATCGTTGCGGGGGCTGGCTCCACGGAAAAAACCGATGCAGTTACGACCATTTTGGCCGTTGTGTATGCAAATAAGCGCGATTCGGAGGCAACGAGGAGGACGATTCCGGTTTTTAAATGCGTCGCCGCGCGATTTCTTTCGCGCAGGGCGTATCATTTTATGACAAAATTTTTGCGAGCCCCGCGCGCTCCGACGACGCTAATGAACTGCACGCGTCGCGTGAATTACACCGTTTAATTTCTCGAATTCTAGACCGTGCTAACACCGCCACGCGTAAACCCCACGAGTATACTACAGAATCCACTTGAAGTGACTATTTCATCCCAAAACCATTCTAACCAAAGCATCTTAGAAGTCTCATTGCGTACAATTTTCTTTGATTTAATGAGTTTCAAACATTAAATACTGTTTGACGTATCCATTAATATTTTTCCTTGGTTTCACACTGAATTATTTTCCACTCCATTTTTGAAAGTCGTGCTTAAAACGAGTCTGAAACGAACATCTAATTACGAGTGAAAATTGTCTATGTCGTTTCTCACATACAGCATATAATTTAAGTTAAAACATACAATTTATATTCCACTAAATTTGCTTCACAGAGAAAGAATTAATTTAAGCATACTATTGTATTATTTTCAACCTACCAAACATAGTAAGAAGGAAAGTAAATTTCCACCACACACCAGTTGGTTGAAGTTCAGATAAAAAATTTTTATATTCCAGTAAATTTGTTTCATAGAGAAAGAATTAATTTAAACATAGTATTGTATTATTTTCAACCTACTAACCATAGTAAGAAGGAAAGTAAATTTCCACCTCACACCAGTTGGTTGCAGTTCAGATAAAAAATTTTTACATTCCAGTAAATTTGTTTCATAGAGAAAGAATTAATTTAAACATAGTATTGTATTATTTTCAACCTACTAACCATAGTAAGAAGGAAAGTAAATTTCCACCTCACACCAGTTGGTTGCAGTTCAGATAAAAAATTTTTATATTCCAGTAAATTTGCTTCATAGAGAAAGAATTAATTTAAGCATACTATTGTATTATTTTCAACCTACTAACCATAGTAAGAAGGAAGGTAAATTTCCACCTCACACCAGTTGGTTGCAGTTCAGATAAAAAATCCGCGGTTTGGCTATCAGGTTGACAAACAGTCGAGACTATTCAATTCGAATCGGGTAACCGTTGCGGAACTCGCAGATGTCAAGATGGCCGGGTAAAAGGACGCCTGTCTCGATAAGTATGCGGCGCGCGTGCCGCTCGAAAAATCTGACGGAGGACCGTTGTAAAAGATTCCTGGACCGAGCGGCGTGCGTGGAAGAAGCACGAAATGCACTCCGCGTTAGAAACGCATTCCTTGCTATCTGTCGCGGCATGCAAAACAACGGAATAAACAAGCAATAACCAGAAGCGTTTCATTCGGACGCGACTGGAAAGGTTTCCTCTTCGTCTTCGCATCCCGTCCACGGCGGCGGCTTCCTTTTCCGCTTTTCCCCGACACCGATATTTCACGCGGAGAGAAATGTATAGATGGTGTTGCGCGCAGACACCTCCGAATCCACCTTCGCCTCCTTTCCGAACGCCCGGAACGTTTCAGAACCCCCGGACGAACAAAGATTAATATTGTTACCAGTGTTACGACGTCGAGAACGACACTCGAACGATTTTACGACCTTCTCTTTTAAACTAGATCGCCTGCAATACCGGCCAAGAAGCATTTAAATAAAAATACCCGAACGACAAATACACTACCAACTTGAAATGTATTTAACCCTTCGCACTCGAAGCCATTTTAACTCGAAAACGAAACATTTCTTCCGACCTAGAATATTTCCCTTCTATATATATTTTTGCATGTTATACATACGAAAATGGTGCAACTTACTCGTACAGTACTGAATTGTTTAGTAATATATTAAATACATACAAATTTAATAATGTAAGAAAGATTTCGAATAATGAACAAATACTTCCGTAATTTGTATTTGCATCAGTTTCACCATAATTTTTGTAAATTATTTTACAATGCTGCACCCATTAGACCATCTTGGAACTTTCACGCATAACGATTAGATGACAGAAAATTATTCTTGACGTTTCAAAAGAGGTCGCTCATAGAATTGTTTGCGAAAACTACCCCCGAAAAATGAATCATTTTTTTCCAAGCCTTAATAGATGGTTCACCCGAAAAGGAATTAAACCTAAAGATAAGTAACAATTCCAGTGTATCTCGATTCGAACGATTGTGATTGATTAAAAAGTCAGAATTTTAAATGTTGCCTACTGAGAAAAATATTCTCAAATACAGCTGTATTTTCACTGTTCAAAAATAGTGCGAGAGGTCCGAGGCTTTTGGACAGAGCTGTACGTTTCTTCGTATCCTTACCTGTGTCTCGTGGCCGACAAGAAATTCGCCGAACCGTCGCCAGTGTGATTTGCCTTCGGTCCATTTGCAATCGGAAACGACCTTAACTTTCCTGCCGTTTGCGGCAATGCGTTCCATTAACCTAACTGAGAAGCGCTGGGGGATTCCGACCGGACGCAAGGGAAAGTCTAAGGGCGTAGGGTGAGTTTTAAGAAGAACCGGAATCCCGTTCACGGCAGACTGCCTCCCTGTCCGAGTCTTTCACTGACTCGACCATGCTGCAGCCGAAAAAAGCCTTGCGTTGTTTCCCTTGAACTTCAACCGACGAACAATGGACGCAATTTTTCAGACAAACCCTCCCCCCGTCGGTGGAATTGTTTCGCAACGATTATGGTCGCCTTTCGTCACGGGATATGAAAGTATTTCGAGATACGGCCGGTGGATGCATTAGGAGTTTTTAGACGGTCGCTCTGTCATCTTTACGGGATGCGATATATTTTTATAGAATTTATACGAAGCCTGCAAAATTGTAGATAAATTTACATTTCCATGACAGAAGTTACCGGAATGCAAAAATCGTATAAAAATATGGGGAGCTGTCGAGGGAATGAAAACATAACCTCGAAAATATCTCTGCCGAGTTCAATTGAAGGCTCGACTGCTGCAGCTCGAAGTTTATCGACGCTTGCGAAGGTCTACCCGATAAGACGTCTATGACGAACTGAAATTAGTATCGTTTCCTTTCTACATAAGAGATAGGAATCGCCTAAACGTGTACATTCCATCGCGATCGTAGATAACCGACGGAAGTGGGTCACTTTTCCCGGGGTGGTTTCCCCTTATCCGAAAGAGTGCTCCCCGTTTTCGTGCTTTAAAGCAACTTTATGGACGAGCACGAGGCTCGGGCAAAGTCCAACGGCCATTTTACGCACGACCAGGGCGATATCACGGAAAAATGAACTTACGAACGGTGAAATGAACCGGCGAAATGGAAAGGAAGGAATTGGGTGTATCATATAAAGGAGAGATAAGATACCGTACCGTTTGCACCGGAACACGTCGGAGTTATGGAGGAAAAACACTATTACGTAGAATCTCCCCTTGTAGCCTACGTTCGAAATGAACGATACGAAACATGGTAATCGCAAGAATCACTGCAAACTACTCCATTAAAATTCTCACATACATTTTCGTGTACATTGATGTTCATAACATTTAGCAAAACTAGGGTAGCCAAAGAAAGATGTTTGTATAAAGATAAAATATTTATCATATCATTATTTATATAATTAAATTTATTTTTATTTGATATAAAGTAAAAGTCAAATATATATGTTTGATATTAATATAGAAGTATATTAAATTTGATCTTTATTTTTATTTTGATATAAAGTATAATATCATACAGGGTGCTCCTTTTAAGTAGGGCCACCAAAATATCTTTTCAAGTTATTCTACTGCAAAGAATATTTGTTACGTAATGTGCATGGTGTCAGTGGGCCAAATATCTGGCAAGAATATTTTTCCCGAAAGTCATTTTTTCGGAGCTGTCAAGGTCATCGATGTTTTTTGATGCATAAATGCATAATAATGATAACAAATATTTTCTTCGCATTCACAGGTTCAGAATTCGTGGCCAAAGATGTTTAGCATCAGTTCTAGGTGAAATTTCATTTTTCGAAGATCAAGGTCATTTCAAGGTCATGTTATTATACGTATCTGGATGTATTTGTCGATTAGTCAAACGATGCACTAAAAAAAATGTAGTTATGTATCAAAATACACCGACCACGTTGATAACTCTGAGAAAGTGATCTTCGGAAAATAATTCTTGCCAGATATTTGGTCCATTGACACCATGCACATGCGGTAACAAATATTTCTTGCATCACAATAACCTGAAGAGATATTTAGGTGGCCTTAATCAAAAGGGCACCCTGTATAAAACCATCAAAATACATTCTACTCTCGAAAATATTCTCTTCCATACACGTACACCTTGCAATTAATAAATCTTTATAACGGAGGAAAAATAAATGATTGTAATTTCATCCTTCGGTCACGGATCAGGCCAAACGGATTACGCTTAACCAGTCAACTGTGATTGACGAGTATGCTCGTCAATCCGAAACTCTATTGCGGTGCAGTTAACGTTAATGAACCGTTAAATTCTTATCGAATAAAAAAGTAATTCCTGCTCATTTAGTTTCACCAGGGCTTTGGCTTTTATAATAGCCGAATTTGGCCTGCGTTCGACGTGTATATTCGTCATTGCTTGATTTCAATTCCTCGCCGTGAGGGATTTTTCAAATTCAATTCCACAGTCAACTGGTTAAGGGGTTATGTACAGTCAGGAGGCCCAAACAAAAGCGACATTTTAAGAATTTTTCCTGAGAAGACTTTTACATTTATTAACGTAACAATTTGTATACATATTTCGGTAACTTTTAACTGTATTTTAACATTTTTTATTCCTAAAAATAATAATTTCGGAAGCTGCTATAGCTGATCTCCAGGAGCTCCACTCGCCTTACGGTGAACACGATATCTCTGGACTGAATCATCTGGTATGATTAAAATCAAAATCAAGCAACGACGAATATACACGTCGAACGCGGGCCGAATGCGGCTATTATAAAAGCCAAAGCCCTTGTGAAGCTAAATGAGCAAGAATTACTTTTTTATTCGATAAGAATTTAACTATTCGTTCACGTCAACTGCGCCACAATAGAGTATACTCGTCAATTACAGTTAACCGGTTAAAATGGCGGCTCGAGGAAAACAGTTGGCCTCTAAACATCAAGTAGCTCCGCCGAAGGAGGTGAAACTAGATTGGCCACTGCCGAGGAATTTCGTGGACCGGGGTGTAATCGCGGTATCTAGGAAATCAGCTGATCGTCGAAGGGCGTTCGAAGCGCGAGCAAGCAGGACTTTCACGTTCGGCCTTGTACGTGTTCTTAACAGTGCAGATACGGGCGACAAGGAGGAGGGCAGGGTACGTGGTCAGGTTGCAAGATTCGAGCAGAGGCTGATATATGTACGTACGTGGATGTGGCGGCCGTCCGTAAGGGCCGGAGATAAACTTAATTGAATGGCTCGGCCCCGGCGCGAACTGCCGTTTTGTCGTCCGGTTTTCCTCGTTTCTGGTCAGAATCGTAGCGGCGGCACTTCCCTATCGGGGTGATTTACGCCGGCCTTACCCGGATCGCGTGTACTAAACGCTTCGGAGCCTTATACGTTATGAGGTGGGTTGGAAAAGTCTCGGTCGCGCACGTGGACCCCGGGCTCGATCCATCCTGGTGAATATAAATCCCCTGTTAATGGAAAACGTCGTCGATTTGTTCGATCGGCCGACTGCCCATACATTCTTCCATCCGATTGATTGTCGCCGGCCCTTTTTAGTTTTACTCCCGGTGTTTATTGTCCCGCGAGAAACTGTCACTCCGCCGGGCTCTCCTTCGGGATTACTTCCGGGTTAAAGTATCCACGAATTGGAACGTCGCGACGGAAAGGGCTCGAGAAACCTTTACGAGCCCTTCAACCGGAAGCTACATTCTATGAAGATGGAGCGACGACAATATTCCCAAAATGCCATCTATCAGGTTTGAAACGAACGCGTCGAATATCACAAATCGTCTGAACCTTTGTCGGACGAATGTTGTCCCTGAGGCGATAACAAAATTATTATTTTCACTCTATGTTAACCCTCAAAGAGCTTTTTCGTCGTTACATCCAATCCTCGGGTCCGTGCTGTGACATAGATCGTGTAGGGCTACTATTTTCTCAAAGTCAGCACGTGTAAGCGTGGACTCCCAGTGGAGGGGATAGGCGAACTGACTAAGATCGTGTAGCTCCGTTCGGATTGGATCAAGATTTTCCTGTGCTTGCTTACTTACAATGAAACGTATTCTAGTTTTGGAAATACTCTGGATCATTTTCTATGACTTTACTCCACAGGGAATCGATGAATCCTATTTCAAAAATAAATTCAGGATTCCGATACAACGAGGTTATTGATCTCGGTTTTACCTCTTCGAGCAAATCACGTTAACACTAGAACGACCGGAGCAGTCGAAACGACTGGTTCCTAATTTTTTCTTTTACAATTACTGACATTGTAAAAATGTTTTCACCGGAAATGTTTTAATGAGCCTCTTCGTTGAAGCTCGTATTACAATAAAAGTTGTATGAAACCTGAATGGGCACAGTCTTGTCATGATTACAAAGCAATATTCATCAGTTGTATTTATCACTCGGTAGTTCTACTGTTAATGACTCGATACAGCTGCGAAAGAGTGCGATTTGGTATCTCGGCAATAAACTGTGGACCTCCACGCAAAAGAAAAATAGTCTGTGTCAATCACCGGAAGCTAGAGACGTGTACAAATGTTTTTCTTCTCTTGATAATTTCAGAACGCACAAAATAATGTAACGACAGTATTCTCATGTTGTTCTTGTCACTGTTCCAAATATACGTCAGTCGCATTTGTTGCTCGGTCGTTCCAGTGTTAAAGAGGACGTATGTCGCAGATCCACTTGGTTTAAAGCAACAAATAAATACATAAATAAATAAATACATCGTAGATGCTAGTTTCCAGGGTTTAGATTCAAGTTAGCCACGCGAGGAAGGATTACTATCATCAATCTTTTAACCGGAAGCACCGATAACCAGGAGAAGCTTCCATTACACGCTCGATTTCCGAATCGCCAAGTCCAAGCTCGCGGCGGACAAACAATCGCGAAACATTCATCCTAAAAATAACAAACGCGAAGCAGGAGGGTTGCGCGGCCCCAAGAAAAATAGCGGAAACGTCGACGAGACATCGAACGGAACATCATCTTTCCCCGACACCCCAGGAAAAAGGTACACATTCGAGCAGCGTGAAAGCTAGCGAGGCCCTCGTCTTTCGGTTTCCCTGTCTGCGGATAGTCGTCGATGCGTCGTTCCCAGCGGGCGTTCTAATCTTTATTGAACGTAAAATCTGCCGTAACGTCGCGGCCGTTCGCTCCGGTGATCGATAACTTTCATCCCGTGATCGTCGCTCCTAGCAATTTGCTTCCAATAAAGGTTCCCGAAGGTTAAAGAACTTAGACGCTCGCCGCTCCCTGCGGTACGCGCGCAGCTTCTGGGCTTTTCGAAGTGGAAAACGGGCCGTCGAGACGGCGCCAGGAACACGCATACACGCGAGTGTCTACATAACTACATACAACGTGCGTGCTCGCGCGCGAACGAATACACGGGCAGATCCCGCACGGACATTGTTGTCCGTTCCAACGGGTGGGACGGGTCGAGGCCGTTGCTCTGACGTATCGTTACGCGCTTACACCCGAAATTGTCTCCGTAAATGAGAATTGGGTTAGGTCAATTACCGTTTCCAGATTGCCCGGCGTTACGTTTATGGCCGCTGATCATACGCCGCGCGATGCAGTTTGAACGTCGTCCACGATTATTACGCGGACTGCTCCCATTTATTGCGAGAGTCTTTCGTTTAAGCTGCGACTGCTCGCGGTCGACCATAATCGCGACGAGAATTGGCTATATTGATTGCAGCGTTGAACACGTGTTCGAATTTATAACTTTGAGTAAATGTTTCTAGCAGAATCGAAGAGGAATTTGCACGGACGGTCGAAACAGTCTCTGTGCACGGTTTCCATCGATATGACCTGTTGCAAATAAACTCAAATTAATAATAATAATAATAATAATAATAATATTAGGGGTACCCATAAGTAATCAATTATTTGCAAAGAATTTGTTTTCGATCCTTGAAGAAGAAACACGTATTCTTTGACAGTTTTCGGTAATGCAGCCTTTGTTCAAAATATTCTACAATAAAAAGTACAATTTCGTTTTACAACCCTGTAATCAGTCATTGCATACTTTTTCATTTTCATGCGGGATTTAATGCAACGGTAACTACGAAGAAAATTTGCGATGTTTATGGAGATGCATTGAAGGTCAACAAGTGTCAACGTTGGTTCAAAAGGTGATTCTGATCTATCCGACAGGCCTCGAAGTGGACGACCAGTTGAATTTGATAATGGCACCCTAAATTCTCTAGTAGAAGCTGATCCAAAATTAAGTATACAAGAATTATGGAGAAGCCTTGGGTCCACATGGTCGACTATACAAAGACACCCACGCGAAATCGAAAAGGCATATTGAAATGAAAACTTGAATTTACTACAAAGTTTGTTTTAGATTTCAAAGTAATTGATTACTTATCGGTCCCTCTAATACTAAAAATTACAAAAATATCGAAAAATTACAAAATACTAAATATCGAATACTAATAAATATTGAATAGCTTGGCTTTTTGTATTTAATCATGTGGTGCAACGTAAATACTTCTGTAATTTGTATTTGCATCAGTTTCGCCATAATTATTGTAAATTATTTTACAATGCTGCACCCATTAGACCATCTTAGAACTTTCACGCATAACGATTAGATGACAGACAATTATTCTTGACGTTTCAAAAGTGGTCGCTCATAGAATTGTTTGCGAAAACCACCCCTGAAAAATGAATAATTTTTTTTCCAAGCCTTAATAGATTGTTCACCCGAAAAGGAATTAAACCTAAACATAAGTAACAATTCCAGTGAATCTCGATTCGAACGATTGTGATTGATAATTTTCACTGCTATTCAATTTTTCTATTCAATCTTCACTGCTAATTAATTTTTTTTTACAATAATAAAATGGCGATCTCTGGAGCATTATTTAAGAAATAAAACATTCACTTCTACAGAAGATGTAAGGAGACACCTTTTGCTTCAGGAACCCTGGATTTCTATAAGAGAGTGGTTGAAAATTTGCAGAAAAGCCAGAAAACTGTCCTTGACAATGGTGGAGATTGTATAATAAATTAAGAAACAAAAACTTGTATTTACTACAAAGTTTGTGCTACATTTTTCAAAATAATTGATTACTCATGGGTCCCCCTAATACATTAAATATCCTCCAAAAAAAGCTCTCTTATTTTTTGAATTACTTATTGTTCCTATTGCATCAACTATGTTGTATAAATACACTTTACCGAGTTCCGAGAACATCCTGGAAAGCCGAGACGCCCGTGAATATCGTCTAGTCGCGAGGGACGTGAAATTCATCACTTTCGACCGTGTTTGCGATTAATCAATCCGTTCGGGCGGCCACCTTCGGAGTCGATGAAAACGAAAGCAAATATATCTCGGACGGTCTTATATAGCAGGACGATAATAATCCGTCATCCGTCAACTAGGAAACGCCGCGGCGCATTAAGTTTCCCGATCGGAATAGATGGGCGGCTCATACATCATCGAAGAAATGAATTCATCTTCGGTTAATGAGTCCCGCGGTCCCCGCGGTGCCAAGGATACGAGGCAGCCAAGGAAAGTCGCTGCCGGCGCAGGGAAGTCGTAACTTTAATGCGCAGGACGACAGGATAATCATTATTGTACCGCGGGCCGGTCTGCGGGGGCGTAAACAGGATGTTACCCCCGCGTATCCGCTGATCCGCCCCGTCAAGGACGTTAAAATCCCGAATAAAACGCCGCCATGTGTGCCAGCCAGCCGGTTGCCATCATAAATTTGCCCCTCTATTCAGGAAATATGTAGATTTCGTCCGTTGCCTGTGGTCTGCTGAAATTTATACAAATTCGCGACAGCGGAAGCGTTTCATTAAAATATTAGGCACTCCTGGTACATGTTCCCGGCCGTTCTTTCTGCAAATAAAAGGAGTTTGGATAGAAAAATAGAAAATATATACGAATTGGCAAAATTATCGATAACCCGAGGGTTAATAATTAATTTTCAGTTTCCGCCGTTCTTTCTGCAAATAAAAGGTGTCTGGATAGAAAAATAGAAAATATATACAAATTGGCAAAATTATCGATAACCCGAGAGTTAATAATTAATTTTCAGTTTCCGCCGTTCTTTTGGCAAATAAAAGGTCCCCGTGTTTGGATAGAAAAATAGAAAATATATACAAATTGGCAAAATTATCGATAACCCGAGGGTTAACAATTAATTTTCAGTTTCCGCCGTTCTTTCTGCAAATAAAAGGTGTCTGGATAGAAAAATAGAAAATATATACAAATTGGCAAAATTATCGATAACCCGAGAGTTAATAATTAATTTTCAGTTTCCGCCGTTCTTTTGGCAAATAAAAGGTCCCCGGTTTGGATAGAAAAATAGAAAATATATACAAATTCGCAAAATTATCGATAACCCGAGGGTTAATAATTAATTTTCAGTTTCCGCCGTTCTTTCTGCAAATAAAAGGTGTTTGGACACAAAAATAGAAAATATATACAAATTGGCAAAATTATCGATAACCCGAGGGTTAATAATTAATTTTCAGTTTCCGCCGTTCTTTTGGCAAATAAAAGGTCCCCGCGTTTGGATAGAAAAATAGAAAATATATACAAATTCGCAAAATTATCGATAACCCGAGGGTTAATAATTAATTTTCAGTTTCCGCCGTTCTTTCTGCAAATAAAAGGTGTTTGGACACAAAAATAGAAAATATATACAAATTGGCAAAATTATCGATAACCCGAGAGTTAATAATTAATTTTCAGTTTCCGCCGTTCTTTTGGCAAATAAAAGGTCCCCGTGTTTGGATAGAAAAATAGAAAATATATACAAATTGGGCAAAATTATCGATAACCCGAGGGTTAATAATTAATTTTCAGTTTCAACTGCAGAACTCAAATTTTTCTTCTAAACTCTAGCGTTCTCGTTCCATATGATTTGTTTCATTTTATATATTATTATGCAACAAAATCATTTACAATTTTATTTATTTCATTTCATCGCTTTAGATTATGCATACCATTTTATGGTTTATGAAAGATTTTGCCTCGCCGCGCAACTGTAAATTCAGGAATGAGAACTGCAAATATCGCGCAAGTATTGAAAACCGTTGTGGATCAGTGAAATCGCAATTACTTCTGAATAGCAGTTAAATGGCAATTATATACCCGCCCGTTACATTCCAAATCATCAGATCGAGTCTCTGCGATGCACGCTGAATATTTTGATTATCGATTATTCAATTACGCGACGATTGTGCGAGATCTATACAGCTCGACGTACGCGATGTCCCTCGTCACACCTTTTTGCAATAAGCTCGCATGCATAAAGAAGCTTCGTCATGCATAAATTGGACACAGCCTCGCGAATTTCTCCCGCGTTGTTATCCAAACATCGTGCAGTTCGACGATTTGATTTTTGTTTACTAGACAGAAAAGTAACGTGAGGCTACGTCCACGCTGCAGTAACAACTTTTTGTTGCATTCTTCATTTTTTTTTTATCGAACAAACCGACTCAATGAAAAGTAAGAAGACAACAAGAGGCGACAGAAAGTTGCTTTCTGATTTCGCCTGTATGTTAGCTAGAATACAAGTTTCGTATACCTTTATTCTTCCCACGAATGTTAATTATGCTTCTATCAATTTGTCTTCGCGTATTAAATTATATATATACACGTAACGTGATAATATGTGTATTCATGTAATAATATCTCCTAAACTAATGGTTTCTCGATATGAGAAGATTAATCGTTTTCATGGGGAATAAATGGACTACGGATCGGTGTATTAAAGAATGTATAGTTCCATTTAAAAAAATTAAAAGGGACCTTTCTACGCCCACGTATTCAAAAACAGAGGTTCCGTGAAAAATAAAGAAACTACGAAACCATGTGGACCAACATCTATACAATTAACGCTGTTTCTTCCGACGAACATCTTTCTTTCTTCGTAATTCAATCATTATCGCGATGGAGAGAGTATGACATTCTAATAACACTTTGTTTTTTCGCGCGGACACGGGGAAAACACGGGGCAGTTTAATTGCCCGGAACAGAAAATCCACGCGCAACAGAAAATGTTTTTCTCTACCTTTAACTTTAAACTTTCTTCCTCCTAATTCATCGATTAGGAGCACAGTGGTGGGACGTGTGCTGTTCGGGAAACCGGATCCCTCGAAGCAACTTGTCTCGGCAGACACGTCCGATCGTTTCCGATTGTGCTTGGAGTTTGAATAGGAGCACGTCGAATAGGTGGCGAGCCTCGGCTCGGATCCCAATTTTTCGGAACCACTTGTTCGTTATTGGGAGGGGGATGGCCTATCGTCGCGCGATAACAATGGAAAACGACAACGGGATGCGAGAGCGTTGCTTTTACAGAGGTCTTGCTTATAACAAGCCTCTCGAGCCGGGGCCGGGCCCCGGTGGCGTTGACGTATCGCGGATATTTGCATGCGGCCGCAATTTATCTCGGATGTCTCCGCAAAGTGAATCTTAGAATTGCTCGTAGCCGGGTACCGGGGGCGAGAGGGATGTATCCTCATCAGTCATTCATTCCCGCGGGAGTCACCTACGAGCAGACTTGAGGCTCCCGGAGCTACCCTCCTTCCTTCGTTTCGTCGCCGTCGAGAGGAGAGAGATTCCTTAACGATTATCGATTAAACGCCTCGGGAACGATGACCAAGACCGTTCCCGGGAAACTTTACGAGCTCTCACGGGCGGCGCACCGTTCTCCCGGCGATCTTTATCAGCGACGCGGGGCCACGCTCCTCCCCTCCTCCCCGGGGGTTAATTACTGACAGTGATTCGAGCGAGTCGCTGATCTCTGCCACGGAGGAGTTCTTTTTCTTCTTTTTTTTTTATTGTACAGTTTTAACCTCCGATAAGAGGTTATTCTGCAGTCTGTATTACATATATAATATTACAATAATAACATTACACTAATGCGAAGGTAATTTAATAGATACACTCCGCGACATAAAGATAGGACATTGTAGAGATAGATGGTATTTAGCTTTTCAAGTAGTACATTACATTGTTTGTGACCTGTATACTGCGTAATATGAATAACCAATTACTTGAATATGTTTTAAGGTTTCTTTGCCGGGTGTCCTTGATCCGCACCAGTGTGCGTGCCGTGTGCGTGTGCCCTTGGTGTGCCGCACACAACGCTAGATCGTACAAGGTTGCAAGGGTTCGGTAGGCGCGGATTTGTGGCTCGATAATGCAAAGATAAGGCTTGTCAGTGGTCAAAAGCGTTAGATAAAGGATAAATCTAGTGCGCTCGCTACTAGGCAGGTCCTACTTTTGCGTTGTCGAGCAACGTTTTGCATTATTCGGTCGCATGATGCCTGCCATCTGAGCGCGCGTGACCGAAGCGACGACAGCGCCGTTGTTTACGTTGTCGGCCACGCGTGCTCAGATCGCCTCTCTGACAGGCATCATGCGACCGAATAATGCAAAATGTTGCTCGACAACGCAAAAGTAGGACCTGCCTAGTAGCGAGCGCGCTAGATTTATCCTTTATCTAACGCTTTTCACCCTTGGAAAGCCCCATCTTTGCATTATCGAACAATGATTTGTCGCCTCCCGAACACTTGCAACCTTGTACGATCTAGCGTTGTGTGCAGCACACCAAAGCACACGCACACGGATCAAGGCCACCTGGCAAAGCTGGATTCGAAAGTTTGCAATATTCGGAAATAATACTCCGAAGTTAAAGTTCTATTCATATATGTAAGTATAATGCTGTTTTATGATTTTCCAGTTCAATCTTTTATTCTCACTGGCAGGTTCAGAATGATTTTTGTTTTGAAAATCCGTTAAACGGGGGAATAGATTGTAATTTAAAATTTACTCTGAATTTGGAAGTTTTAATGTTCGAATAATAAATAGCAGTGAAATAAGTGGTTGTAGAGTGAAAATTATCAGAGGCGGGTTCATCGTTGTTGAACATCTGTGCCCATCCCGCATGCGCCAATTAAGACGACTCCATAGTCAATTCTTCCCGCGTGAAATATCAGATTGACGGATGACAGGCTCGGCGACGAGAGATGCGTTATTAAATATTATTTCGCGAAAACTCGTGAAACCGTGCAGCCGTTTCATTAACGCCATTAATCACTGGTCATCAAGAGGATTCGATCAATTTACCGTAAGTGGCATAAATCGTCGAAGAAAACGTTGGCCGTGCCTTTATCGATTAATCACGTTGACACGTTATCCGCGTGCACCGTTCCCGGCGCCGACAACTTCTTCCCCGAGTTCTGTAATTGTTGAAACTCCTTTACGCTCTTTCCCTTAATTATTAATCGTCGTTGATAAATGGCGTTGCTTGTTCTCCGATAAATAAAGAAGACTCCTTCTCGGTCGACGGACTTCGTCCTTGCAGGAAATATGTTGAAGGAAACTTTCAAACATCTGTGCATATTTTTCGAAATTGGAAAAAAATTATGATTGCATAATTCGCACTCGAAGCCATTTTAACTCCAAAACGAAACATTTCTTTCCACCTAGAATATTGCGCTTCTATATATTTTTTTCATATTATACATACGAAAATGGTGCAATTTACAATACCGAAATGTTTCGTAATTTATTAAATACAAACAAATTTAATAATGTAAAAAATATTTTGAATAACGACACAGCAATTTTTAGCGGTGCCTATAAACGTAAGTTTAGTGGTGTTTATAAACGTAAAGATGCTGTCATTCAGTCTCGATAAATATTTTTGGACGTCTGT
>CM052132.1:3681747-3701836 GCA_028454255.1 Halictus ligatus | reverse complement strand
AAATGAGAACTGCACGGTTCATGGTCGCCCGGTTCAAGATGGCGGTGCGTTCTGAATAAGACTAGCGAGCAATTTCCTCCGAGTCGAATTTATTTCAAGTTAAGTCGAACAAACGTCGTCCGGCGACAGACGCGGCGACGGAGGGGGATGAGTATTCGACAGTCGCGAAAGGTAAACGGAAATAGGAGAAAATAGGTGGGAAAGGGAGGGTGAGGGGGGGTGGAAGGCAGGCAGACAGGCGTCGATAAACGACTTTGACCGATAGAGACGGAACGGACGCGTATGAAGAGAATCGAAGTTCACGGAGACAGGAAATTCTGAGCAGGAAATAAGCGCGATAGCAGAGACGATTGGAACGCAAACAATGCACCCTGCGAGGACCAAGCTGGAAATGATTCGGCGAATTCTGCAATTCCCGTAAAAGAGAAGATCAGTTGAAAGTATACTTCTACGTCGCCAAATTAAGGGGACTCTGAATAATAAGAAGACTCCTAAGGTCTAAGGAATTCCAGGGAGTCCTAAGAGACTTCGAATTTCTAGTTTATTGGCGAGTGAAGACTGAAACAATTATTTTATACAATTTTCCGATAGTATCAAATATTTTAATATATATATATCAAATATTTTAAAAGCCGAGACTCCGTAGACTCGCGATAAGGTAGAGTGACCACGTTACCGACAAAAATAGACATTTTTCGCTGGGAAAAACTCCGTAGACTCGCGATAAGGTAGAGTGACCACGTTACCGACAAAAATAGACATTTTTCGCTGGGAAAAGCCTCATTCGAAAGAGGAAGATTTAATCTAGCGCGCACTATTCATGAGTTGACGAGATTATGCAGATATTTGGTAATATAAGATTTCGAAGTAAGCCAAAAATTGACGATGTGCATTTTTATGCCATCGGATGAGTTTTCTGGATGAAATCGAGAGCAGAGCGCGCTAGAAAATATCTCGAGCTACAAATTGAGCTATATCTTGATTCTCTGCGAAATAAATTCATAATATCGATAATACGGGATCAAGACCAAGACGGATCTTAATTATACAGCAGTTACGGACCTGCTGGCTCTGCAAAAGTCACGTGACCACCCTTGAATCTTAAGTCTAACTCACTCAATTTCCAGTCTAGCGACAAACTTATACAGAGTGTCCCGAAAAATGTTGTACTCCCTTGAAACGAGCGAGTCTTGTTGAGGAGTTGTTAACGAAAAACAAGAACCAGTCTAGCGGGGAGATTGCAGGGACAAAATAAATTTTTCTGTAGCACGGGAACCGTACATTTGTTACATTTAGCATTGTTGTTGACGGTTGGCGGGACCACGCGGCACGTCGGTGGTTCGTAAACAGCGCGTAGCGGAGAACGAGTGTGGAACAACAATAGAGAAATGCGGGAAGAAATAAAATCAGAATATTCGATGGGAAAACTAGTCAGAAGAAACGGAGTGTGGCGAATAGAAAGCAAACACATAGGAGAAATTCGATGAAATCATACGCGTGGAAATAAGAGCGGGTCGACAGCGGCGAACGCTTTGAAAATATAGGACCGTGTTACGAGAGGTGCTCTTTTGAGCTCGGCGAGCGTCGAGGAGGGAATTCGAAAAAATCAAAACTCCATGAACTGCTGTCACGGGAGAAGAAAGCTTTGATTTCTCTGTCCGTTCGTGTATAACAGCGGGTAAAAAGGAACGACCGAACGTGCATCTTTACAGGGCGATGAAACGGGAACGTTTCACAAAAGATAGCTTGTTATTTATTTGAGAGTGGCGATCGATCGAATCGTACCAAGGTGTTCTCTATTTTCGAACGGAATAAAGTGTCTTGGAATATTCAAGATATACCTCTTTGTTAAGAAAATGATGTTCTATTTAAAATAGACGTTACTATTTTTGACATATGGTGTTTTCAACAACAATATCAATCCAGCCTCGCGACGAGTCTACGTTCGTTCTGTTTAGTATCGGGACGATTAAATTTTTCAATTTATCGAGCCACGGTTCCGTTTTTCCGTGACTTTGATCCACGAGAAAATGGCTCGCTCGTTTCCCTGGGAATCAGTGCAGCAAGGCGTGTTTACAAACATCGCGGGCACTCTATCTCGGAGCGCGGAACGTCTCGCTTAACCGGGGCGCGAGCATCGCGACGCTCGGCAGAGCCGCGGGAATATTCCCGCGTGATAAAAACAGAGGCAATTTGGCAAAACGTCGGCTTGATGGTCGCAGACACGAGGGTAACGGCGTGCAGGAGGCTCGAGAGGAGCCTCGGGAAACGCGACAGGAAACACGGCAAGAACTCGTGAAAGGGGGGTGGCTCGAGGAAGAGGTTGGGCTGCGGGGGTGGAAAAGAGGGTCGTAAGGAGGAGGGCATGGGGTGGAGGATATCTTCTCGCAAAGTGGGATGTAAATTGCTCGCACGTACATTAGTCATCATCAGTCCCAGCCCACTCTGGGCCAACTTTGTTGCCCTCTCTTTCTCTCTTTCTCTCTTTCTCTCTCTCTCTCTCGTCCTACGCGTTGTCTATCCCCCTTCTTCATCGTTTCCCTCAATACCCTTTCGTTTGATTGGCCTCGTTTCGTCGATCCTCGTCGTTCCACGGTTTCGGGAATTGTGCTTTGGAATTTCCTCTGTCGATCCTTCTTATTCGAGCAGCCTCGCAACGAAGTGGCTTATTCGGTGCATTAAATGCTCGACTTCGCGAAGCTTCTTTCTTCTTAACCACCTCGCGACCACGGACGAGTTATCTCGCGACGAAATACCGTGCCTATGATAACCACGGACGAGTTATCTCGCGACGCAATTTCGCTTGCGCCGTGCCACAAACGAGTTATCTTGCAAACAATTTTCGTTTATAGGTTGCTCGCGAGATAACTCGTCTATGGCACAGCGTAAGCGACATTGCGTCGCGAGATAACTCGTCTGTGGTTATCGTACGCACGGTATCCCTTCGCGAGATAACTCGTCCGTGGTCGCGAAGCGGTTAATTAATGTACAGCGGCAGGGCAAATTGTTAGAGCCGTTTGCAGCTCCCGTGATTGCTGAGTGGGTAATCCACGTTTTAGAATAATCAATAATATAACTATTCAGAGTAATATATATATACAGGGTGCGACGCTAGAAACAGGCCACCTGAATAACTCGGCTGCCATTGGTGTTAGGAAGAAATGCATCAGATGGAACTCGCTTATTGCGACAGAAACATTCTCTGCGTGGGTGGAGGCATAGATTTCAAGGTCACCTTGGTTTCTTTTAATGGAGAGACCTATTTTCTGTGTCATGTATCGATTTACTATCGAATTCTAAGTAAAACTGTATTGACCTCCATATGTACTAAATCTAATAGTTAACGAGGTATTATCGAAATAATTTTCTTTCTTCTTTGGACAATATCTCGTTAACTACTAGGTTTAGGACATGTGAAGGTCAACGCTTTTATATTCAGATTTTGATACTCTATCGATCTATGGTACAAAAAATGGGACGTTCCATTCAAAAGAATGAAGTTGACCTTCATATGTCCTTCACGCGTCCACCTACAGTAAAGCTACTAACATCAGATTAATGTTCCCTCGAAACCAAGCAAGTTCCATCTGATGCGTTTCTTCCTAACACCAATAGCAGCCGAGTTATTCGGGCGGCCTGTTTCTAGCGCCTCACCCTGTATATATTCAGAATAATAACTGTACTGTGTTCTGATTGTTTGTAAGAAGTATTTTATGAATAATTTGAACGAAAACATCCAACAATGCTGTAAGCAATATTATCCATTAGTGGCTCTTCATACAGGGTGTTCATTTGAAAACTTTTCAGCCGAATATCTCGAAAAGTATGAAGAATATTTAAAAAGTGTAGAACACTTGCCCAAGGATTTCGGGGGTCACTTGAAGGTCAACTTTATTTTTTCAAATAGAAATCTACATTTATTGTTATGGGATCATATTGTACGTAAAAAGACCAGCAAATTTTCCCGGATACATTGTTTTGTCTGCGCACTAGTTTCGAAGATATTCGGCCGGAAAGTTTTCAAATGAACACCCTGTATAGTAACTGTAGGTGTATATTTTCCTTGACATCCACAGTTAAAATTGAACATCAAACAAAAATTATTAGACACAGCTACATTGAATTTTTATTATTTCTTTACAAAGCATCGATGCTTGACCTGAATATAGATTTGATTAGGATAACGTGTAACCTTGAATATGTGAAACCACGAATTATACTCGCTGATCAAGTTCGTTTAAAAAAAAAAAGGGGATAAAGTCCTCCAGGACTGCTAATATTGTTTCTCGCGACAGCTTCGTTTCTCTTTTTTTTTTGGCGAGGATTCATGGTCCCGTTGGCGATACACGGTGTCACGATTGGCCGGGGCGTGAAAACGCCATCGGAGAATGTGTTTCTTTCGGGCGGCGGGGACTGTGTTGTTAATTAGAAGCCGTCGAAGTTGGCGATTCCATTCGGTCCCCGTGTCGAAATTAACATTTCGCCTCGGCGTCGAGTGGTGCCCTCGGGATACGGACACTTCATTCGATTCGCGGACATAACCGGGGTGCGCGTAACGCGATTATTTGGAAAACAACGTGATACCCTCCTGCGGATGTTTATGCGGCCGAGGATTTATGGGGGGTGGTCGAATTTAAATGTAAATAAATTTGATTGCTCGTTGACTTACCGGGCAAGCTGCCCCTTTTTTCACGATTTCAGGCATGCGATTCTAGCGTACGCTAATCGAGCAACACCGACAAACCGAACAGATTTACACCGTTCGATGTCTCACAGAGGCTTGAAACGGTAAATAGATTTCATAAAATGGTAAGAATTAAATAAAATTTCAATTAGAAGATTGAAAAGCATGAATTATCGACACGGTTCGTGGAGCGTACGTTTCATCCAAAGTCCGAGGAAACGTTTTACGATCGCGGTTATTTGAAAATTCTCCGGCTCGATTAATCTCCGCGAATTACACTCGGATATTACGTCGATAAATAACAAAGGCTGCACGCCGAGATTCTCCGAATAGCTAGTAAAAGTTTTAATGCGTCGTATCGGAGTGGACCTAACCCTTGGGCGAGGAGGAAACGAATTAGCATGAAAATGTGCGAGATCGGAGGATGTTGAATTTGAGCTGGTCGCATGAAGGCCGGCGAACAGGTCGATATATGTTAATCCTCGGATATTTATGTGAGACACAGGGAAGCCTTATTGATGACCTCGCCGCGGCGTTACACGCATAAAGTCCGCCTCGCGGTGATGAAGAACGACAATCCCGCCACGAAAAAAATGAAGCGAAAGTAATGGTGAAATATATCGGTGTGTTAATTTTCTCTCCCACTCTCTCTCTCTCTATATATATATATGTATATATATGTGATACAGACGAATTCACAGACTTTTGCCAATGTCACGGGCATCAGCCATCGATCCTGCTAGTACCCGTCGCCGAGGAAAAGATTAATACGTATCCGACGATCTGCGGCAGACGGTTCTTGCGTCTGGCGATCGACTCTGACAAATCAACGGTAAATCCTACTGAATAATTCTGTTTCTACACTTATGCGATAAAGGGAGCGACAACTAAAAATTATGCAAAGTTATTCTCTTGTAACCCTGAGTAAGTTACACAGTGACTGCCACTAATATTCGGACGCTCTTGAAAATCGCATAACTTTGTCAATATTGGTCTGTACTGCTTGCACTTTTTTGAGAAGTTAGAACAATTGGTTCACTACATAATGTGAAGAAAATGTTTGATTAAAATTGCAATTGGTCGAAATTGCAGAGAAAGTACTAGAAGTTGTATTTTGCAACTTTTTTATTCGGGGTTATATTAAAAATTTAAAAACTTCGTTTTGTACATCTGTGTCAATTATACGTATTCTAAATATTTCATCCAAATTGGTCAACATTTCAATGAGCTACGAATGTTTAACTATGAGAGCTATAAGGGTGAAAGTCGCAGAATTTTGCAGAACATCTGTAGCTCATTGCAACATTGACCGATTTTGATGAAATTCTCAGAACATGTATAATTCATACAGATCTATAATTCGTACTTTCTAAATTTTCAATGTAAGTCCACATGAAAATGTTGCAAGATACAACTTTTAGTATTTTCTCTGCAATTTCGAGCAATTGGAATTTTTGTGAGCAATTGTTTTCACTTTATCTAGCAAACCAATGAAGCTAACTTCTCTAAAAAAATCCAAGTCGTATGGTCCAATTTATTGACAATGTTATACGATTTTTAAGAGCGTCCGAATATTAGTACGACTAACTGTACAATAATTAATAAATAGCTTAATATACATTCAATTCTTTTCAGTTTTCCATGTGGCAATTTTTCCGAAATTCTGGAACGTCGTCGACTGCGAATTTGATGCATTCAAGACGAAGTTATTAAACAAGAAAAATGAAAATTTAATTAACTCGTGTTACAGAATTTATCAGGTGGTTTTGCACGGTACTATTTGCACCATTGAAATAAACAACACTGTTATCGATGAAACATTACCCTTCATTTCGAATATTTTCCCCTGTGACATTTTTTCAAAATAACTGTTCTTTTGGAGAATAAAATATTCGAAACGAAGAACCGTTCAATAGTAAATTATTTTTTGAAAATAAGCCTGTATATTCGAGAATAAAATACTCGAAAATGTAAAATACTCGCTATTTCGTAACCGGCAATTTTGATTTCCCTTATTTTTCGGATTATTATTCTCGGTACGCTCTCGATTCCATATTCACGCAACTTCGCGATCAACGGGGGTGCGCGTTAAGAAGGGTTGAACAAAATGGGGTTGAGGGTAACAAATTGCGTCGACAGTTAATAAAACCATGATAGAAACTGAAGGGAGCAACGGGAACAAGAGTACGGCGACGGAAAAGGGAATTCGGTACAAGCGTATGCGAAGCTGCACCGAAGAAATAGAATTATCATTTTCCGTCTGCCGATTATTCCGCTTTAATTGCGTTATCGTCGGTCAGAATGTACATTTGCAATACAATAAGTTTCTGTTATGACGATTCAAAGGGCCAGACGGCGAATTGTTAAAATATGCATGGAATAATTATCCTAAATGCAAGGAGGCCGTCTCGCTGAATAATTACCTGGATTCACGGGACGCGAAAATTATAATTAGCAGGGCCTTTCGGCGAACGAGTTTTACATACGCGTCGCGCGAACGTCTCGTCGGGAATGTAAGAAAGTGATCTTCATGCTTCACCGGGAAACGTTCTCGACGAGAAAAAAAAACGGAAAACGTTCGAGTCCTCGTATAAACATGCCATAAACATTCTCTGAGCTCTGTCTCTCTCTCTCTCTTTCCCTGTGTCTGTGTGCGTTCCCTGTACTCGCCGTAGCCTGCTATCAAATAAACTAACCCCCCTTAAGTACACTTCCATCCCCTCAACATGCGCGCGTACAGGGGTAAAAACGACTACAGTTAAATCTGAAATTCACCAAGCGCGAGCTTCATCTTGAAATTTGTTTTCCTGTTATATTTATTTTGTCGAAGCACGAATTGTATGTCAGGAAAAAACGTTCTACGGGAAATTAAGATATCCGAGAGATTTTACCTGTCATCGAAGGAACAGGAAAACATAAGAAATATTCGATCCGAATGGGCAACATACGGTCGTCATTCAATATCCCTTCATCCCTGCATTCTCGATTCACCCCTCAAAATTTCATCAGAACCCTCCAACTACGAAACGTAGGCTCCCCTTGTCAGTCAATCTGAATCACGCACTTTCCCAGAATCCCCATTTCCTAAACATCTTGACGACTTCGAGCACACAAAAACGACTGGTCAATATTCGATATTAGCCGAAAACGTCGTGGCTCGAGGTCGCGTCAAGGTCGGTCTACGATTTGTTTCACGCATCGATATAGTCTCCATGTAACGTTACAATCTTACGAGAACGTGAAACACAAGCTCGTGTGTCGCTCGATGGAAAAGAAACTGTATATGTACGATAAACGTACTAAATGTACGATAAACGTGCAAAAAAATTGTTGAAAAACACTGCACACTTACTGCCACAAAAGATACATATAAACAAACTCTTCAAACAATCTTTATAACAAAGTTTTCATTTACTTTGTCTCGTACACTGATAAATGCATGAAGCGCATTGGCAAACTGTGATAAACAAAGTCACAAGGACAAAGAAGCATTTAAAAAGGAATGAAAGAAGAAGATGCAGTTTTTGGAAAAAATTGTCTACCCATCAGCTAGTCAACTAATCGTTTTAGCCCTCCAATGTCCTTCGAACTCATTTTAGCGTAACATAAACATTGCATACAAAGGTACACAGGAGTATACATAAAACTATATGGACGGACTGAACGTTGACAACATTAGATATCAATAATTTGTGAAGTGGGACGAGGGGGTAACTAATTATTGTGCGATTATATAAAAGAAGATGTACTGTAAATATTGTAATTGGTTTTAAAGCGGAATTCTGTGGAATTAAAAGAATATTCTCTACTAACGTAGAAAATGTCGCAAATTTTTCCTACTATATTCGACATTATTTCTTTAACAGAATACGTGCATGAATTGCTATTAAAAAACAAGGCTTTTCATCGCAAAAGTCTGCTCTTCAATGTAAAAGGAAAATCGAGAGAAAATATTAAACAGGAGCGTCAGGATATCTCATTAAAGAGAAACCATTTTTTGTGGCGAAAAATGCTGTTCTTAAAACGTCCAAGTTTCAATGTTTATTACAACCGTAATATTGATGAAAATGTACTTTTTCATTTTCGAGGTCCGTGGACATTTAAGAAATAATGTTCGTTGGTTAGATATCGATACGAGAAAGTTCGTTTTTGGGCTAAATGTTATTTATTTTTCCGATTCGGACCACCATGACGCCATGACTGTACCCAGCGTGCCCCCAAAGAGCGTCTCGCTTCTCACTTGGCGTATTCGGCATAATTTATGCTATCCCGCCGAAATGAATCCGCGTAACAAGTTTACGCGGTATCTACGACAAACAGCGAGCACACGACACGGACACCGTTCCCACGTTGAAATTCAAATTTCGATGGCGGTGCGTGCGCGCCGCATAATTTCCATCAGCCGAGGCTCGGGATCTGTTTTGAAAGGATTATGGGAGTGGCGGGGGGGGGGGGGGGGGGGCGGGGGGGAACGAGTACGCATTCACCATGAACCCATGAACCGTGGGGGCGGGGGGTGGGTCGTCCAAGGGCGTTCTTTGTTGTTCCGCGAACGGATCGTAAGGGTAGATCGCCGATGAATCGATGTTAACGGCGCGCATGATACGAATCTGCATAAATAATCATCGCTTTTTCGACGGCCGTCTTCCCGGCAACCCCCGCGCGTAACCTCGTTAGCCCACTTTGAGATACAAATTTTTTTCCTAACTCGATTAACGTGCCGCGAGAAGGAACAGTAATTTCCTTTGCAAATTTCGGCCCGATGCACGCCGCACACGTTCCGCGTGTATTAGCAATTCTGTTGAATTTTCTTTCCGACCCACCGCATTTTCTTGACAGCTTTGTTTCAACCCCCAGCCATCCCCCACACCCCGCGAGCGCGCTACGCGTGAGAATTCACCTATTTTCTGTCTCCGCGGACCGTGAAACGCGTGACTTGTCTTTTGTGTTGCACGTCGAATTTCTTTTGGAATATTAAAACGTTTGTACGCCATAAGTGATACGAAGTCGTCAGAATTTGCTTAAAGATAGTCAAATAAATTTTATACAGTTTTGTTGTCTAATAAACGTAGCTCAATAGTTGGAAATATCAAGACTTCTCTCTTATAAATTGTTTCAGTATTTCTTAATTTTCATCGTTTAGTTTGAATTTTCATAATTTCATATTACATTACTTTTATTTCCTTTCGTACATGTTTCTCGATCAGTAACCAATGATACATTGACGAAATTGTTGTAATTGTTTAAAAGTAAATTTATTTCTTACCAGCAGTCTGAAAGACCGCCTATAGTAATTTGTTTCAACCTCTCTCTGGTAAGCGAAGAATTAACAACGAAGGTGAGCCGCGAAATAAACGTACTAGCGAACGAAAAATTATGTTCAGATAAACTTTTTACTATTTCACATTGTATAAATTGCGTTCTCTTTTGATCTCGAAAGAATTTTTCTACAATCTTCGGCATAGAGCGAAGTAATCCTTCAAAATTTTTACCAATCTGTAAAAGCTACAATAACTTAATAAATTAGAATAACCGCTTCGATCAATTTATTTGTGGTAGAACAGTTCGTTCCGAGTGGCCTAACCTCGCGCACACCCCATCAATTTTCAATTCGATTCAAATCTGGCGAATTCCCAGGCCAGTCTATGCAATTTCATTTCTCTCCTCTGAACTAACATCCACGGGTACAGTCAAGTGCCCAGTGATAATATTTTACTTGCTAAAGTCTCAAATAATACTGTGTTCACATTAATTCGTACAGTAATTTGCTTCTTGCCCTCTTCCCCTCCTCCCTCTTTCGCATACCTTTCACTTATTTCTCCATTCTCACAATATTATAAAATTAGAATACACACGTCGATTGCTTGCAAGAATTTCCAGATTCGTCGAACGGAACGTTCGCACATATCATCGACGAGACCGAAATTTGTTTTCCACTTAACTCGCACAATTATTAATTTATCCCTGTCGGGAACGGAGAAAAAAAAAGGGGGGACAATTCCACCGGTTAGCTCTTAACGAGGGAAAAGGAATTGCACTCTATAAACCGGCGTTCCTCCAACCCCCGCAGTCTCCATCCCCCCACGAAGTTGTGACGCTAATCGATACTTATAACCGAGGAGCCAATGATTGATAACAAAAAATCGGACAAGAAGAAATGCAATCTTCTCGATAATACCAGACGTTTCTGGAGGGCTCTGCTCCTCCCCCGCCACCCCAACTCGTTCACCCGATTGTTTTTCATCGTATTAATGATCGATATCGCAACGAGACACGGGCTCGTCGTCGTCGAGGCGACATTGTACCTTTAGACTGTTTGCGACGTCGCGGCGCCATGAAATCCGGAGGGTAGCGTCCCTTCTGCGTTTCGTTCTTTCGACTCCTTGCGTTCTCTCTCCCCCTCTCTCTCCCTCTCTCTCTCTCTCTTTCTCTTTCGCTTCTACGCTCAACCCCTACGCTCGCGCCATCCTTCATCCCCGACGCCTTTGAATTTACTTCTATCGCCTACGGTGCTCTCTCTCTCTCTCTCTCTCCTCGTGTATTGATATATCGCTGTCCTGATTCGTGTTACAACGCGGGTCATTGGATGAGGGAACGAAACCCGTTTCGATAAATTTAATCCCTGTCGGTTGCGTCTACCAACCCCCTCCCCGAGATTTTTTCCTTGCGTCCTCGTCGTCGAAATTTCTATTGGAAACGGAGAAGAAAATACGCACGAGAAACAGGAAGACTCGCACGAGAAACAGGAATATCCTAGGAAAATTGTTAACACTAGGTTTGCGGGACCAAAATATTCTAATATTTTAGAATATTCTAATATTCTTCTAATATTTTCTATATATTATTTATTTGGGTTCTAATATTTTTAATTTTTATTATTCAGATTGCGAAGAACCATCTATGTGGAATTAATCAACAAACTTATTTCCTTGGGTATATATTATTTAAGAAAATGTGGCTGAAAACTTGGATAGACACGTATTTTTAATTTTTATTACTGAGATTGGAAAGATCCATCTAGGTGGAATTAATCAACAAACTTATTTCCTTAGTTATATATTATTTAAGAAATGGTTGAAAACTTGGATAGACACGTATTTTTAATTTTTATTACTGAGATTGCGAAGATCCATCTAGGTGGAATTAATCAACAAACTTATTTCCTTAGGTATATATTATTCAAAAAATGGCTGAAAAGTTGGATAGATACGTTCTTCTTATTTTTATAAAGTAGTGTGAAATACTCGGTTTTAATGCTCCGTAAACCTAGTGTTAAGTAATATTATTCTTGACATCACCATTGTACCTATTGTAATTGTTAAGAATAAGTTCGACATTAGTGCTAAATTCGTGCACAGTACTTGAAAATAATTATCTCCGGATATTTTGTGGCGTACACGTTTCCTAGAACGTGACATAAACGTGATTTTTTCAACACTTTGAACGCCCAACAAGAAAGCCCACAAATTCCATAAAATCAAAGTAAGTTAATTAACGAAATAAAAATTAAATGTGTGATACTGAGTAATTCTCCAATTTTCTTGCATGTTACAGATTCTAATCAAGTTTAGCACAACGAATATATCAACGTAAAAATTCATTTTAAAACCTGCACAAATAATTTCGCATTCAACGTGTTAACTCTTTGCGGCACAGGATTTCAGATGAAAAATAGACCCACGTTGCACAGGAATTTTATCGGGTTTTAAATGAAACAAAATTGGTATATTTTTATTAAGGTATAACATCATTTAAAAACATAACAAAATAGTAATTAAATTTATATAGTAATAAACCTATGCACATGCAGCCATTGCAAGATTTCGAGGTGGGACTAGAAATGTCCCAGCATGGCGTAAAATACATCAAAAAGGTGGGACACTTGTAATCCCAAAGAGTTAAAACCTATACTAAAATCAGGTGGCGTGTTATGCTAGAGTTGTTGTTGCAACTATTTGGACGTTGCTGGGGGTGAAAAATGCAACGGACGATTTTTAATCTCCCAAAACGTTGCACTTCCGTCAGAACGACAAGACAACGAACGGCGTAATATCGTTAAGATTTTTCAATCGTTCGCGACGATACTTTGCGGCGGGAGGAGTTTTGCGTGGCCGCGCTTGATAATTTTAAAATGTACTCTCGCCGTTTTCACCCCCGTCGGCAGGTATCTCTCGTGACGAGGGTTGCGCGACGCCGCCGTGGCGTGGGACAGTAAAAACGTCGTAAAACCGCTTCCAAGGATTACTCGGGGAAAACCGTGGAAATTCACGCGTATTTAAGTACAGGACGATCGTTATCGTTGCATAAACTTTACTTTCATTTGTCGCCGGCAGAGTTTTAACATTGTACAGCCGGGAGCAGATAAAATTTACTATCGGCGCGGTTGCACGCGCCTTCCCTGAACTTTCCGCGGCGAACGTTGTTTGGACAGCGAAATTGTTTTCCCCGCGGGATGAGCGAAATGTAATCTGGCAAAAATTCCGCTCGGATGAAGTACTACCACCTAAGATTTAATTAGATCCACTGGAGCACGGGATATCGTTACGAATTTTAATTGTACTTAACGCGAACGGTCCGCCACCTGTTCGGAAATATTGTGCCGATGTGTTCGATAAACATTTTTATTTGCCCTCGATGTGAGTTGATAAGATATCTTAATTCCCGTTGGAATGATTATCCTAATAATTGAACCTTCTTAGACTTTTCAATGGGGGGATTAATTGGTCGTCCAAGCTCGTTAGAAGAAAATATTGAACGATGTTGTAAGATATAATATTGCAACAAAGAAAAGCAATCCCGAAGCACGCAATCGAATGTAAAAGGCTATTTAATAGCTTAAAGCGACTCAGAATATTAAACACGATTTTAACAAAATGATATACAGTGATTTCTGCATATACATGCGAGTTTGAGTGTCGCAGAAAATTTTGGTTATTCACATGAGGGTTAAAATGAATGTATGAAATGTTACAAATTGGTGAAAAAGTTGAAGTTCGAGTTGAATTTTGTGTTGAGTTTTGAATTGAGTTTCAATTTTGCGTTGTGAAAAATCACAAGTTGTCGTATATCGTAACTGGTATTACTTTTGTTGGCATTATACACGTGTACACAACGATTTTCGAAGAGTAACTGATGAAATAAAGTTTGTCAGTATTATCCGAACAGTCGACCGTGTTTGTAAACAAACATTTCGTTCTAACTCGAAGTAACTCGACGTAAACACTTAAAAAAAAAAGTGCTACACTACCAGGTGTCCGAATATTAAAGTAACGTGAAAATGAGATGTAAATAAAACTCTTGTTTCTTTTGTTAAACACGAAGTTATGAGGTAACAAAGTAAAAAAAATCTCATAGTTTGTGTTCCTTCATTCAAATCAAGGCAAATTCTTGTGGATCTCATTTATTTTATAACATATAAATTTTTAAATTCTCTTAAATTCTTATTTAAAACTTTAGGAAAACTAAATACTGAATTGAGTAATGAGTTTCTTGTTGTTATTAAAGAAGAAATATCTAAAAGAAGAGACAAGATTGTTGTATACCTTACAAAATATCTGCATAATCCAGAATCTCTGCAAAAAGATTCAGAAAATACATTTTTTAATTAACATCCAAGGCAGATATGTATAAAATGGCAAAATAAATTCTAAGCAGACTGTTTGGAAAATATAACAATGATAGACGCATTATGCTTCTCAAGAAGTCATTTCAAAAGAAAAGCGTAATGTTTCACTTTATAAAACTTTGGTAAAAGTTTCCCAATATATATCTCGAGAATTCTCGAGAAATATAGTCTTATTTCTCATTTCTCGAGAAATGAAAAATGTTGAGAAATCTGGAACACTACTCATAGTGTCTGAATATTAATGTTACTCACTGTATATACCGGGTATACCCCGTGAGGGGTCGCGAAGCTGGAGCAATATAGACTATTGTAAACATAACACGGCTCAGGTATGTCTCCTGAACGATACTTGACGCTGGCAAGACCCGCGTTGTCGACGTACACCGAGAATTCACTGTACACAGTAGAGGCGATTCCGATTTTCCACTTTTTCGAAACTTTCGAAAAGATTCCGAGATTCGTGACGTCTCTTCGAGGGCAAACATCCGTGTCTCGCGATTCGAAAAGGTTTCGCGTGCTCGAGGCACGCGTTTCTATCAAAAGCACGGCGCGTTTCCCGTCCATAAATCCTCGAGGAAGGAAATTTTATCGGTCACGGTACACGGTCTTCAAACAAAAGAAAACAACACGGGTCGCCGCCGCGCGAGACCGCAACATGAAAGGGAGGAAAAGCGGAAGCCGGTGGCCTTCCACCGTGAGAGGGTCGCGAGCGTATCAGAAAGGGTTAAACCGGATAGGCCCGCGGATATATGCATCGCGGAGGGCGCGAAACCCTTTAATGGATTTCGACTGGCGTGTGCGTGCGTGTCCGCTCGGTATTTAGTGCGAGCGACGCGTTCCCGATAATCGAGTGAAACTCATGCGAGCGCAGTTGCGACACAGGCCTGCTGCAGCAATTGTCGTCATCAGTCAGTAATTGCTGTCCTGCTTCGCCGCCTGAGGCGCGGGGGTGGTTTCTTTCACACCCCGGAGCCGTCTTCGAGCCCTTTGACCAACCGACCCTCGTAAAAATCCAATTTCCGTACGTTTCAAAACAATATTCGAAACATTTAGTATTTATTATACATTCTCTGATACCACAGCCCCGTGTCGGAGCATTCAAAAATTTTGTCTCGAGCTGAAAGACCAGGAAAATTTGTATGGTTGTTCATCTGCATTTTTAGTTCACTATATCCTTTTGGAATCGGTAGACATTATGCACAATATTTTGTATTTTTATGTAAAACGTTCGGACCTCGATTCCCTTGACGATTTTTATGTTGCAATCGTTTCTGCTATCGAAACGTAACGAACACATCGAGTTGACACATATTTTGGCACCGATCTCTGCTTTTCAATTAGTGTTCCTACTGGCAAGATTGTATTGCAATCCGGCGCGCACGGTTCTGTAAATAATTCCACTCCGTCGTTCTATTGTTAGCTGATTATCGACTGCGCGCGACACGAACACCATCCAAATCGCATTATTGCGATAGGCATATTGCGTTTACGTGCTGTTACGAGCCGAGCGCAATCTTACGCCTCAAGTAACCGCGTGATTACATCTCAATTAATCACAGTCCGCCTGGGCACGGCTCGAATCATCACCGGGGAACAGTGAACGATGACTGCGTTATCCGCGCGTGTTGATCAAAGGACTATCGTTGATTCAAGATCGATTAAGTTTCGCCGGGCGCACGTTCCAATGATTCCTCAAATCCTCGAACCGGTGATTGCGGTACGAATAGTCGACAAATCGTAGGAACGAATTAATTGGATAGTCAAAGGGATTATTACTAATTCAATCGGGCTCCGTATCGCGAGTAGATTGAGTTGCGGGTAGATTCTAATTATGAGGGATGTTATGGGAAGCTCGCTGTACAATAACTTTTCTTTCATCATTTATTACCGCCCGTGAACAAATGGTCACTCGGTTGCCTTGTACATCTGCGAAAATTGCATTTTTGTCAATGCAAATTGCCAATAATATAAACCATGTTATCAACACTGAAAACTAGACCTCATAGAACACAAATTTTCAATCATGAGAAAACGGTTTAACACTCATTGAAAGGACTACGAATTTTATGCATTTATGACAAAAATAAATCGGGAAAATACAGGAGAAGGAGAACATTCAAAGAATTTAAGAACAATATCACATTATTTCGGATACTTTTAAATTATCAAAAGAAGGAATACATTTTTATTTAATTCCTATTCCATCCAATTGCCAATAATATAAACCATGTTATCAACACTGAAAACTACACCTCATAGAACACAAATTTTCAATCATGAGAAAACGGTTTAACACTCATTGAACGGACTACGAATTTTATGCATTTATGACAAAAATAAATCGGGAAAATACAAGAGAAGGAGAACATTCAAAGAATTTAAGAACAATATCACATTATTTCGGATACTTTTAAATTATCAAAAGAAGGAATACATTTTTATTTAATTCCTATTCCATCCAATTGCCAATAATATAAACCATGTTATCAACACTGAAAACTAGACCTCATAGAACACAAATTTTCAATCATGAGAAAACGGTTTAACACTCATTGAACGGACCACAAATTTTATGCATTTATGACAAAAATAAATCAAGCAAATACAAAGGAGAACATTCAAAGAATTTAAGAACAATATCACATTATTTCGGACACTTTGAAATGATCAAAAGAAGGAATACATTTTTATTTAATTCCTGTTCCATCCAATTGCCAATAATATAAACCATGTTATCAACACTGAAAACTAGACCTCATAGAATTCAAACTTTCAATCATGAGAAAATGGTTTAACACTCATTGAAAGGACTATGAATTTTATGCATTTATGACAAAAATAAATCGGGCAAATACAAAGGAGAACATTCAAAGTATTTAAGAACAATATCACATTATTTCGGACACTTTGAAATGATCCAAAGAAGGAATACATTTTTATTTAATTCCTGTTCCATCCAATTGACTTGGAAAACTTCTATCTTGATATTGATATTAAATGATATTAAAGCTGAGATAGTAAACGAAATTAGTTCTGTTCTGAACATTGACATACCAAATCAAATTTCATGTTGAAATTGTTTATTCGTGCAATTAATGCGGTTATAACGAAGTATAATTAACATTGAAGCGTTACCGGCGATACGATGCGCTCAATCATTCAACACCCGATATTATTACCGTCGATAGAACGCAAATAATATCAGGCGACCGAAAATAACCAGCAGGCTCCCCAAAAGTCCCAGGGGACAGTCACGAGGACTTTACAGTTCATGAAGAGCGGAGCGGACCCTCGACTACACATTTTTCCATAACAATGGGCGCGCGCACGGACGAGGCAAGAGACCGAAAACTCTCGTGGGACACTAAATCGTAGCCCACTAACCCATTCTAATCATTCGTACCGCGGGCCTAAGTAATGACTAATGACTGAGCCACATTAGGGGATGGAACAATGCGCGTTGCGGTTTACGGCGGCGCAGTTGATCGGTACATAACTTTGCACTCTGACCCGCGTCGTTTCAGCGTGTTGCATCAAATCCGGAACAGTGTGCTCATCGTTTTGGAACGATGAACAGCCGCGTGTGTACAACTAAACGGCAATTTATGCTCGGCAGACGTTCGACCGCGATCGTCTTCGTAGTATAGTAACGTCTCGATATAGGGTAGCCGCATGAATCGCATTCAGCGAGAAAGTAATATTTACGATGCGCTCTTCGTGTTGAAATTTATACGGTATTGTAAGCAGTGTTCCTGATTTCTCAACATTTTCCGTTTCTCAAAACAAAAAATATTGGGAAACTTTTACGAAACTTTTATAAAGTGAAACATTACGCTTTTGTTTTGAAATGACTTCTTAAGAAGCATATATGCGTCTAATACAGAAGTAGACGATCTACTTCTTGTTTTTTTTTAACAAAATCTGTAGCCGTAGAAAAATTTCTTTCATTTTGTGCGAATGTTGGCTAGAATTTAAGGATTTACATGTTATAAAATAAATGAGATTCATAAGAATTTTCCTAGATTTAAATTTCTCGAGAAATGCTGGAATTTTTCTCGAGAAATGAGAAATAATCAATTATAAAATGTCTCGAGAAATTCTCGAGAAGGATTAATTGTAAGTTAACAAATGTCGAAGAGTTCTTTTCTTGTAACGTATTCGGCACCAAATTAATTTATTTAGTAGTTGTTCGAACGAAATGCCAAATATTCGAAGTACAGTCTTCACTCGATATATGTCCCAAATATCTAGCCGATAAAAGTCCCAGAACTATCCCCACTGCCGTATACCCCAAAACAAAGCTCGAATGACCTCTGTCACCGAGGAGGGGAAAAATAATACGAATTTAAAAAAAAAACTTCCTTATTTTTTTTTATGGGACTTTAGCCAATATATTTGTGGAATTTTTCTGATTGAAATGATACCAAACGTGATATTCATATATTTCTCTTATAAAAGTAAATGATCCACGTTGACATATTTCGTGTGCCCACGCTGATGTGTTACGATTCGAATTGCCCACAGTACAATAATGGCCTGCGATTAAATTCGCGCGAGCGATATTGCTATTTTTCCGTTTCGAATCGACCAGATAACGCCAACATCCGCTATTACTATTGATTAACTCGTTCGACACGAATATTATGATGTCACTCGGCAGTCTGCAGGAACATCTGCAATTCAAACGAGCCGCGATATTAAGCAAACAATTCAGCCGGCGTTGTTTAGTCAGCGTTAATTGCCTCTTAAAATTCCTCGTCAAAAGTTGATTGGTCACTGGCAAATCCGATGAAAATGCATTATTTGAGGTACGGCCGCGCACGATGCTAATTCGGAAACGTTCGAAACGAATGCATGGAAATTTTATACGAAATTTCGCGGTTGCGGTGCCCTTTTCGAACACTTTTTGTCGTTTTATTGTTTGAAAAAAAAACAACTGAAGCTTACCAGGTACACTTATTTTTAAAGCATAACGCATATTAAAGAACGACGTCCTTTATACGAGGTACGTGATTTTCGAAAATTTTCCGTTCAATCGTACGCTGCTTTTGAATTTTAAAGCTATCGCCGGCAATAAATTTCGGCCGAAATATTCGGCAAAAATCGCACAGTTTTCGGCACGATAAAACTTGGAAAAACACGTTGATTAAACGTAACGTAAACAATACAAAAATATTCCCGGCATTTTTATTCCCGATCGTGCTATCGAGGTATTGGTAAAATATCGCGGCGGACAGTGTTTTTCGTTATCGAAAAAAACAACGGGGCGGAACTTTGTACAAGCTGGCGTTTTTAATAGCCGCACACGTGTTCGAAAAACCGGCAGAAGTCAAAATAGAATTTCAACGGACGAAATTCTGGCCGGGGCGACGAGACCCTGTTGTTCTCTATTTTCTTTTCGCCCGACAATTCGCGCGTAGACCGGGATAAAAATGCTGGCGGAAGTGTTTCTAGTATTTCAATTCGTGCCGATACTCTTCGACACAGCCGGGGGGGAAAAAAAAAACAAGCCAGACGACGATAAATTGTTGTACGGGCCAGACAACGGGCGTAAACTGTTCGTCGGTTCCATGATACGAAACTCTGTGTCGAGAACGAGACGAACTTCCCGATAAATTTCACAGCTTTCTTCTTCGCACGTTCTTGCCGGCCGCTCCTGTCGAAAACCTGGAAATTGTAAGAAATGCTACCAATCGTTGTGAAAAGTCCGCGTGAAATCACGAAAGCACACTTGGAAAAATTCAAACAACAATGTCACTCCTAAAATGCGGACCTTTACG
>CM052132.1:2977382-3052858 GCA_028454255.1 Halictus ligatus | reverse complement strand
TTTCATCAAAATCGGCGTGTCGCACTTGAATATGTTCCCTTGTCAGTTAAGAGGTTAGACGGGCTCTTGTCGCAAACGAACTACAAGCAAGAAATAATTCATTGAAACCAAAGAACTGAAAGATTCTTTTCACTGAAAAATTCAATTCCAGGGAAATATTATGAAATTAGACGCAAGCTTATAATTCGTAGAAACATTCGTGAGTATAAACAATTAATCGAGACTTTAAAGGAATTGCTATATACGAAGGAAAGAAGCTAATTTAAGAATAAGATTAAAAGATTGCATAGAGAGATGTTCACGGAGGTGGATAAATTTCGCGAGGCTCGCAGAAGAATGGAAACTTGCTTTCCGAGGAGACTAGTTTTCACGGCGGAAAAACTTGTGAACGCTGCGCAACTCTCCCCTGAAGCTGACATAATTTCGGTTCGCAAGGATTTCCGTAACATCCGCGAACGAGAGCGAGCATTGCCGCGGAGAGCATCATCGGACTTCCTCGAGTAGAGGTCGTAAAAGAGAGAGAGAAAAAAAAGAAAAAAGGTTCTTTCTCCGCCGTGAATTGCAGATAATGGCCGCGCGAAAGAACAAACGATCGATGCCCGGCCTGACGAAACACACTCGGCGAAAACCCACCGTGAGCTCGGCGAAAGAGATCTTCCGAGAATATAACGTGTTCCGCAAACAGAAGCCTCGTTTTCTCGCAGTCTTGAAAAACACCGGCAGAGGCAAAAGGGACGCGAGGATTGTTCGATCCTCCTCTTTCACCCCCTGTCTTCGGCAGTCTTTGCGCTGCCGGTATCGGTTTCATCAGCACTTTCGCCTGCGCCTGTTCGCACACTCCGCGGCAAAAAGATAGCGCACTATCTAATTCTGTTGATTAATACGATCGAATGACAACAGTTCGAATCGAGTAACAACCGTATTATACGGTCGATCACGAAAATATTCGGACACCACTATAGTTTTGACTATTATATTCCGTGCTGCAGAAATGTAAACAATGAGAACAAAAAGAGGTTTCACGTATGTTACTATGCAGTGTGTAGTTTATAAAAACGTAAGAGATATTTGTTTACGGTACGCGATTACTTAACTAATAAAAGAAAAACGTAAAGTACGCGCTCATTTTCATGTCACGGAAATATTCGGACACTTGCTATACTTCTCAAGTGTCCAGGTTCCAGGAACTGACTGAATCAATGTTTGTAAACATATCATTCATACTATGTACAAAGTATGTTATAGATCGAATATTTGTCAGTCTTGTTCAAACTTTGTGCAAAATGGGTCGGAAAAATAAGAATACATCGTTTGACATGCGACAATTAGTAATTTTTCATCATGAAAAAGGGAAATCGATTCGCAAAATTGCTAATTTATTCAATATTAGTAAGACCACGGTATGGGATATTATTCGACGGTACAAGAACGAAGATAGAATTGTATATCACCGTTCAGTTGGCAATAGGTTGTATCTGTTCACGGTAAACACACTCGTTTTCTGTTTATAGTTTGAACTTCAAGCCGAAAACGTAAACACCAGTGCTGACCGCTGCGTCAAGACGATAGCACAAAGTCAAATTTGTGTATTTTCCGTAAGCGTCAAGACGCCAATCCGTTCACATCGGCGAGCAGTTAAGATTGTTCGTGTTCCGGTGTTAGAATATTGTGAAATTTTTAACAATGGCTGGCGGTAAAGGATCGACTGCTCCTGAGGTATTAATAATACACAATTCACGTAAAGAAAAGCGTTCTATCAGTAAAATTGCGAAACTGTTGAATCGTAGTCGCAAGGTTATGTACAATTTATTTAAAAATGTAGACGAATATGGGAAAAAAGAGCACAGGTCGTCCGAGAGTGACAACTGATCGTCGGCGGCGTGCAATTTTGAGAAGTGTATCAAATTCTGCTGCTACTGCAAGAGAGATTGCAGCAGAAGCTGGAGTAAATAACAAAATACGTAATGCACAAGGTATTATACAAGAGTGTAAATACATAGAACGCCAGAAATTAATGCGTAAACCATCGCTAACGAAGCAACATAAAGAAGCACGTTTACAATTTGCTGAGAAGTATATTCATTGGAAGAAAAAATGGCAAAAAGTTAGCTTTACTGATGAGAACTGTTAACGAATTAAAAATCTGCAAATTGGGCAGCGTTAAGCAGGAAATTTGTTAAAAAATTATATATAAATCTACGCCAGAACGTTTAGTGGCAGTTATACAAACAAAATGCGGTGTTACGAAATGTTAAAACATTACTTCTTTTATACATATTCTTATATTTTAGCTATTTTACGAAATTTGTGCTATCATTTTGACGCATAAAATTGTTTCTTCGCGTAATAAATGCGTTAAAACATATTGAAGCAATTGGTTATTCTTATTGCGCTATATACAGGTCACAAACAATGTAATGTACTACTTGAAAAGTTAAATATCATTTATCTCTATAATGAGCTATCTTTTTGTTCTAAATTCTAAATTTGTCAACTTGAAATTATTGTGTTTATAAGGTTGGGTTTACGAAATGGTCGGTATCAGTGCTTCGCACGACATGTATACGAATAAATCAAGTATAATAATTATCTACATAAATCAATTGTGACTGACTTTTGTAACCGTCTTTTCTGTCTGTCAAGTCTCATACTCGGAGAGACATTAATGACTTGCAAAAAGGAGAAATGTACTTTAATTTGTTTGCGAACGATCGACGAGTTCGCAGAGAGAACGCTACGAATTTGTACTATATTCTTAAACATTTTTTACAGTCTTTTATAGTCTTGATCGGTAGTCGGATGATTATATACCGCGTTTTTCCACTTGGTTCGTGGAACGACATCCATTGAACAGCGTGTTTGAACGAACACTTAACCGGGAAAATTCCTCGCTATTTGCACTTATCGTTGCACTTATCGTTGCACTTATCCTCGAGCTTGCGTTTCGTCGTCATCGGAGGAAATAAAATTTTATTTTTCGAATTTTTCTTCGGGTCTGTGGGAATCAGATGAATCCGTGGATCCCTATGCGGTTATCACGGGGGAAGTGTTTGCACTCGTGGCTGGATCCACGAAGAAATTTGTTATTCGTTCGATTAGTTTAATTTGCTTTTTATCCCTTGCAACTGGGAATAATTGTCCGCTACCATCCTAACGGTTTTGCATTTTTATTTCTTAATTCAACAATTCTTTCACTTTGCCGAAGTGGTAGGTAGGGGTAGTTTCCCATCATAGCGCCCATGGGTCGAGTAAAAGAGCCTTGGTAAACATAGGTCGAAAGGTCAACCGTTTCCGAGACATAAACACTTTTGCTTGCTAACATTTATTTAATACTGGCCTCTTAATATTTACAGAAGATCTTCCACGTGTCGTCACGTCTTCCTTCGAAGCACCATTCACTGATTCCGGATGACATCTACTGTCATCAACACTGATGTAAGCATCGTTCGCGATGGAACTAAGTTAACCCTTCGCACTCGAAGCCATTTTAACTCTAAAACGAAACATTTCTTTCGACCCAGAATACTTCCCTTCTATATATATATATTTTTTAATGCTATACATACTTAAACAGTGCAATTTACTCGTAGTTCGTATGAAATACAAACAAAATTAATAGTGTAAAAGATATTTTAAATAATGGGTTAATCATTGAATGTTGTTGAACAACAATGCCAATCAACAATCTTTGTCAATCGGCACAGTGTGTTCCAGGTATTATATAAACATTAAATGGTTTCTTTTTTTGCACAGTCTTTGTCTTCGGAGAACTGGTGGTCACTAAAAAATATGATTGGTTAAACTGTAAATTACGTGATACAAGAAAATCCCCGTGAGCAACTTTCCGGTTCAACTTTGTCCTCTGTAACTTCGTCGTTTTTTTGTACGCGTTGTACACGTTGTACACGTGTCAGATTTTTATAATAGGATGACTATATAATTGCGAATTGTCGATTTTAACGACACGCGAAATGATCGACAAACAACATTAGGAATACACAACCATTCCGGTAGACAATTAGTAATTACCATTGGCGATGGAGCGCGTCGCGAGCCGCGAACGATCCACGTGATCATGCGCGCTGCCGACGCGTGAGAATTTAGAATGCGTGGGGGGATCGATGCCCGAGTTAGCCAGGATCAAGAGGCGATCCTTGAATTTTAACGGGAGAGGAGTACCATAAATTTTCCTGTCCCGTCGGCCATCGCGTGGACAGGACCACGGTTTTATTGACATTTACTTTCATCCTTCGCCACTTTTAACAACCTTCTATCCATCCTTTTCAACGCTAAAAAACCACCGAGAAGAAACGAAATCATTTCTCGAGGGGCCATTCTGATCTTTCATTCTCATTTTTTCATCCGTAAAATTAACGCGGTTCCGACCGAACTTCTTCCACGCTTTTGTGCCATAAAACAGCGCGAAAAAAATGGTACATCAATTTTTAGAGAGTCCTACGAAAGGGAAAGAGCAGTTTCGTTGATGAGAAAAATTTTTGAAAGTTTCTGGAGACGTTCGAATTTGCAGGATTTTTGTGGAAGAACACTGCTACGTCACGTAAAAATATCTTTGAGAAAAATGAACGTTGCTTTTGCAGAGGGGATGTAGAGTTTGAAATGAGTCCAGACTTAGGGGTTGTCCTATTCGTTTTTACGAGATGATCACGATTTCACTATCGACAATTTTTCAAGAAATGTTTAAATGAACACCTGTGATCCATTTATATACTTACATAACTAGAACTTCTTTTACCGTTTATCGTGCGTATTGGCAAGTTTTTGTGAAAAAATCTACGCGGAGAAAGACAAAAAACAGCATGTTAAGAATTTTTTCCCGTACCTATTTATCGCCGGTTCGTTATGTAGAGCATATTCTATCCGTGCATTAGAATACCGCGTTAAAAGTTTTTTGTTTAAAACCCCTCTAATCTTTTGCGAGATGTCAGGCTCTATGATATTACTCTGTCAGTCTTCACAATGAGTGGTCATTATATATTATCTACAAACTACTGTCACAGGTATCCATTATTCGAAATTTATGCGTCGCTCTTGTCCGTTTCTTCCTTATTCCATCATGGCGATCGTTCTCCACGTCCGTGGCACGTTCTATTCGTTTTGTGTCTACTCCAGACACCATTCGAAAACCGTCGAGCTAGAGATTCGTGCTGGTCAAGGCCGTGTAAGATCATCATATGCCAACTGACGTATTTATTTCGATCGTACGAAAAGATTCCACCACGGAGCTGGACCTAGATCCAGATCCCGAAACAACTTAATTAGAATTGCAAAAATTTGTGCGATAGCGATGTGTCAGGAAACCTGACACGAATGATCTTTGCTGTGCGCAACTTTGAAACTTTGAATTCTACTCTAAAAAAAATTCGGGGTATAGTTACAACACGAACTTTCTAAGTCTAGTTAAAAAGTTACTCTGAACAGTTTTATGGGTCTTCTATCACTTTTTATGGGTATTTTTATGAGGAAACATTTCACTTAGAAACCTCTTCTAAATGTCACAACGAGTTACGTATTACGTGGCCAATTAATTTTCGACTGAACAGAACAGTCAGATAAAATATAATATAATAATAATCATATTTTTGTACGATTTTTAGACGAAACTATTACGCTGTTCTGATTGAAAATACGAACGAATTACGTGGCCAATTAATTTTCGACTGAACAGAACAGTCGGATGAAATATAATAATAATCATACTTTTGTACGATTTTTAGACGAAAGTATTACGCTGTTCTGATTGCAAATACGAACGAATTACGAATTACGTGGCCAATTAATTTTCGACTGAACAGAACAGTCGGATAAAATATAATAATAATCATATTTTTGTAAGATTTTTAGACGAAACTATTACGCTGCTCTGATTGCAAATACGAACGAGTTACGAATTACGTGGCCAATTAATTTTCGACTGAACAGAACAGGTAGATAAAATATAATAATAATCATATTTTTGTACGATTTTTAGACGAAACTATTACGCTGTTCTGATTGCAAATACGAACGAATTACGAATTACGTGGCGAATTAATTTTCGACTCAACAGAACAGTCGGATAAAATATAATAATAATCATATTTTTGTACGATTTTTAGACGAAACTATTACGCTGTTCTGATTGCAAATACGAACGAATTACGTATTACGTGGCCAATTAATTTTCGACTGAACAGAACAGTCAGATAAAATATAATATAATAATAATCATATTTTTGTACGATTTTTAGACGAAACTATTACGCTGTTCTGATTACAAATAAAGATCAATAATCAGTTAGTTTATATATTTCTGTACGATTACAAGATCGAATAAAAAATACGAACACACGAAAAAACGTTCGCAGTTTATACTGGGGCCATAGTCATACTTTTTTTTTCTTCAGGATAATTTCTTTTTTTTTTAGATGTTCCAGTGAGCCGCGATCGTGCACGCAAGCAGATCAAAAAACCTCGATAGAAAATCGTTCACGAAGTTATATAAAAATGTTTTCTTGTATCTGCAGACCTAAGGTACACGTGAAAAACATTGCGGACTCAAAAAATGTTTTTTCGTTGCTTGATCAGTCCCATAGAAACGGAGGAAGTGCAATGTCCCCTTAACGCCAGTTAATACGGATAAACGTGCCTCGTAATACGGATAAATCGCGGCAGGAATTTGCATAAAGAAAAAAACGTCCATTAGCAGTCTATTATTAATCGATCGTGAGCAGACCGTCGTCGACCGGAACTCGTGACGCAAACGTCGCGGAAACGGGCAATTAGTTAGCCATATTGTAATCGGTCGTATTAGCGTGTAATTAATTCGACCGCGATTTATTCGCCGGTTCATCCGTAGCGAGCACGCGTCGATCCAGTGGTCGAGCCGTATCAATGACGTTAAGTGCCAATGACCCTTAAGCGAGAGCCCCGGTGTCGGCGGCCGCAGTCATCAAGCGGCAGCCACCGCGATGAAATTTCCTCCTTAATCGCGCGATTAGGCCAGTCGTCGCGGGGATTAAATTCGCGGTACGCCGTTCTTTTTTCTTTTTCTTTTTCTCGGTTTCTTGTTCCAGTAAAGTGCGCTTCTGCGAGATGTCCGCTACACGTGCATGATCCACCTTATCCCGTCACGTAGCCACGAATTTCCGGCTCGCAGGAGACTCCTCGTGCGTCCGTGAATGCGCCGAACACTCGAGAAGCCTTGCTCGATTCGGTAACTCGAGATTCGGGCCGAACAGACTAAAGGATAATTGCGGCACAATTTAACGACGGGAATTTCTTCAGCGCCATACTCGCGAACGTGTCCGTCTTAACCGGGAACTGCGACTCGCAAACCACCTTCGAAACGTCCGAGCAATTCTCCTCGCTCTGGCTCTTCTTTCGGTGAAAAGCTTGCCAAACGAGTCTCTCCCATTTTCTTATATCGTTCAACTCTTATTGCATCTAGGCTACAAATCACTATGCGAAATGGACATCGTCTACGCGAACCAGTTAACCGTGGAGTATAATTTGGAAAATCCCTCACGGCGAGGAATTAGAATCGAGCGACGACGAATATTCTTCTTTAGTTCGCGACTGTTTTAACCACCGAGCCCTAAACGTGACTTAGACCTTTATGATAACAAACAGATTGAATTTGCTCTGGTTTCGTACGATTTTTATGGTAACCAAAGAAGAGATGTATTAAACGATTTTTCGTGAAAACGTTTTCATAGTTTCACTAATTATCAGAGAAAAAATCATCCACCTGTCATTTTGACTGGTTCGGTAGTTCTAGTGTTAACACGTTCGCGACCGGCAAATTTTTTCCGTTTCTAATACCGAGTATCTCGCTGAAGCAAGGATTAATTCATTCATTAGATGAATGAATAATTTAAATTTAAATCTAATCCTATTAATGCGCTTAATGTTGCTGCATTGAGATATAAAAATTGCAGGACGTGAATTCACGTCAGCGGCAGTCAGGAATTGAATTTAAAATGACGTGAATTCGCGTCAGCGGCCGCGAATGTGTTAATAAGTCGGAACTTCTTTTCGGTTTTTCTAGAAATGGTGTTTCCTTACCTGCCACAAAAAATCACCGACAAAAAATCACCGACAAAATCTCACCGACAAAAAATCTTTTGAACCCTACGACCGACTTGCTACAAATTACAGATTAATATTTTTTATTTTATGAAAATGTAGCGTAGCGTAAAAATGTAGAATACTTTTCGTGTTATAAATGATTACAGGAACACCGTTTCACGCATTCAACTATAAAATACCAAATTATATTAAACTGTATGCATCTACTTTTATTGAATAGTTTCACTGGAGCTATTCAATTTTTATTATTATTTTTCTTTAGTAGCATACGAATAATAAGAAATTGGAAATATAATATTGGACCAATTTCAAATGATTCGTATGGGAAATGCGTTAGGCGAGGCAGTAAGCTAAATGGTTCTCCAACGAATATGTGGTTTAGTTAATGCCAGAATATTATTAATACAAGTCATGTAAGTGATGCAACAAATGTTTCCGTGCGCAGTAGCGCACACGAAAGTTGCACTGTTTGAAAAGCATCAAACGCTTAGATTAATTCGTACACGAGCTGCCACTGTCTCGATTGCAATATTATTACGTCAGATTGTGCACAACCATTGAAATACTACGTTAAAATAATTTATTGTAGTTACGTATGTGTGTTTAAATATCTTTTAGAAAGCTGCGCTGTTAAAGAGCGCTGTAATCTTAATTTGGCGCAGCGATGACTAATGAAATTTCATCGCTTCGTGAAAATATGATTTTCTAAATATTTCAATCGATTATTCAATCGTTGTATTCTTTCGAGGAAAGTCTTTGCGCGCGAAGATTATACTTATCATAAATAAATGAATTTTTTCGCTTACCCATATCCGTGACAATCGAAGATTAGGTTTGCACTTGTCAGCCTGGCCATGGAAAACGAACAAAAAAACAGAATTCACACGTCAGAGTCACTATTAAATATCCAGTATCATAGGAGGGAGAAGCTAAACGTTTATCGCGATTTACAAAACTACGTTCATTTTATGAATTTCATTCATCCGAAATCCTATTAGTGAGTTTTTCGTTTAAATTTGGATAAATATATTATGTTTTCTGAGACTGAACGATGCACGTTCGCCATCGTAAAAATATTATTTTAAACCCCAAAAGGAGCTGAACGAATCTGTCCAGTTCGATTTCATTCTGTAATTTACGTTTTCTCTGGGCTAAATTTTTTTTTACGCATAACCGACCATAATTCGACGCTTAAATGCCGAGCAGAGCCCCCGTCGAATTCTTTAGCACGCTAGCAGTCGTCTTGCTTTTATTGCAAATGAAATTTTGCCGGCGGTATTTATGCTAATGCGCGAAGTAACTAAACTACTACTACTGGCCCGAGTTCTTGGCTCCGAAGAAGATATAAAAACTTTGCCGTGAGTAGGAAGACCTGTATAAAAAGGTCGTTCTGCATGACGAAAAAGTAGTTAAATCCTTTGGAAGATACAGAGTGACAACGACAAACGTATAATCGTTTGTAAATACTCATGAAAATTGTGAAATTTCGCAACGTTCACAGAAGAATGCCCCCTTAACTCTTTGGGGCACGGTGGGATTAAAATTATCCCCCATTTTTGAAATATTGCAATAGCTTCATGTGCATACATGTATATTTCGTCTTTTCTACGTGACACTATTTGTCCCACTATGGAAATTTAATCACTATTTTGTTATGTTTCTACACGATGTTATACCTTAACACTAGAACGACAGGAGCAGTTAAAATGACTGGTTCCTAATTTTTCCGTTTGCAATTACTGAAATTGTAAAAATGTTTTCGCCGGAAATTTTTTAATGAACCTCTTCATCGTATTACAATAAAAGTTGTATGAAGTCTGAATGGACACAGTCTTGTCACTGTTGCAATGTACGTCAGTCGCATTTATAGCTCGGTCGTTCTGGTGTTAATAAAAATATACCAATTTTGTTTCGTTTAGAACCCGATAAAATTCCGGCGCAACATGGGTCTATTTTTCATCTGAAATCCTGTGCCGCAAAGAGTTGAAGGACAACAAAAGCTGGTCACTCTTTTAGTGCTCGGTAGTTCTAGCGTTAACCGAGCCGTTCGAAAGCCAAATCGATTAACCACTGTCCCAGTTTTTGACATTGCGAGTACTGCCAAAGTACATAATTTTTACATTTCACGTTTCGAGTAAGTTTCGTTATTAACTGTTTCAATGGCACGGGTGATCTTCGCGAAAATCAGATCGAAAATTGCCAAAGGTGTCACCCATATGTATTACCGACGGAATTGTTTGATATATACAATATATCTAACTATATTTAAAAATCAGTTATTACGCTAATATAGTAATCGTGCCAAATCTGGTTAAGATCTAGAAAATGCAAACTTAACACGTTGACTACCATATACCACCCATACGTGGGCGACGGAATTATTTATCCAGGTTTTGTAAAATTCAAGAAAGCTGGAGGACTACTCAATATCACACGTTTAATCTCTTTCAATTTTTATATCATTAAAAATCTTACTTTGATTTTATGGAATTCTTCAGGTTTCTAGTTTGACGGTCAAAGTGTTAAAGGACAAATCTCTTCAGTAGACATTTTATTAAATCATTGAATTTTTGATTTTTGTTGCTTCGATTGTCGGTGTCGAGCACTGAAACGGTTAATCAGCTATTTCGTCTACTTTTTCTTTCGGGAGGCTAATCGATTTGGCAAATGAGCTGCTCAGTTCCCCGAAACAATACCGAGAGTGTGTGCAGCACAGTATCGAAACTGGTCATGTCGAACCGAAGCACTTTCGAGATATTTATGAATTTCTCCGGTACTCGAGAGCGTGATACTAACAGTAATTGATACCGCCACTCTATGGATCGTCGAGCGAGTTCGCGGTAGCAAGAGCACCGAAGCGATCTCGTAGATCGAAACCGGACCGATCGAGATAAAACGGGAGCCCGGGACAAACCGATGCCACAAGATAAACAACCACACTGTGCGCGTATCGCGCGGCGGCGCGAAGGGTCAGCGTCTTCTCGGCCACCGGAAAAAAAAGTGTGTTTCTTCAACTCACCGGGGACAATGACGTGTCTTATAATGTCCGGGCGCGGTAAAATGTCAGGGTTGCGTTGCGTTTTGTTGTTTCGCACGACCGTCCGTCCCAGACGAGACTCTGTTTCTCAGGCCTGAGCGTCGACGCGAACGGGAACGCGTGTCGAGGATCACTAAGGGGATGATATGTGGGCCAGCCACTTTTAAGAGCAGCGAACTAACGAAAGGTAGGACTGAGCGTACCTGGGACCAACCGGAGTTCCTTATACCTGACCGCGTGAGAGGCCGGGACAGGTTCCCCCACCAAAACCGGGCCCCTCCGATTACTATGCTATTGACTCATCTACACGCCGCGCGCACGCCAACAGAGGACAACGCACACTCGCCGTGCACGATCCTGGGATGAACTTTGAGACGGGAAACGAAAGATGACGTACCGTGCCATCCCGAGCCGCGAGCCGACCGTCGCCGATTAGTATCGTTCGCGCTCGGACCCCGTGCAACAAGATCAAAACACTCGGCCCGGACCCCCGTACTGGCCCCTCTGCCGGTCTGACGCTTTGGGGTAAAGTAGCCTAACATGAAACCCATTTTCTTTTTCTTAAGAGGGCCGATTGGCATTTGGCCTTGACTCTCACGCTATCTTACGCTGTTCCTTTTTTTCATTTTACGTCTTAAATAAGACTACGTCTGTATGGAGCCTTTTTCTCGATACGAACACTAAATCTCTCGAAATTGAGGGAATCTCTCAGCGGCAGCCATCTTGTGACTGCTGGAATTTTCTGCCGAACATTACAAATTACTCCAGGATGAGGTAGAAATTCGCAATTTGGGCTCCATACACACGTGGATTGGACTTTTAGGAAACACAATCTGTACTGACTGTCAGAAATATTTGGAAATAGAGACGGTCGGGTTATTTCGGATTTTTTCGTGAAGTTATTTCCTGAATTTTTTGGTATACAAGTGCATGTTACCGTAGAAAATCTGTGAGATCTAGATAAATTCAATTCTGTTCTTATCGTAAAGGAATTACGTTAGTCAAGGGCTCGGCAGATCTAGTTTTAACAATGAAATGGGCCCGCTGGTAACATCCCGTAAATCTAATCTATTGTTCATCCATTGTTCAGAAAATAGACGGATTATGGTCGTTCGCGTTGATTACATTTAGCTTGCAAACTGACAAAATAACGAATGCTTGAAGTACATACGTCGAAAATGTCATACTTTCTTCGGTAATTTTTTAATAAAAAAAATCAATCCTCCCCTTTACAACGAATATTTGATTACAATTGATAATGATCAGAGTTTGTATTAACACATTCGCGACCGGCAAATTTTTTTCCGTTTCCAACACCGAGTTCCGGCGAGAATAATGAAATTCTGGAGCTGGTTGCCGCAAACTCGTATCGGAGAAGCAAGGATTAATTAATTCATTAAATTGCTTAATAATTTAAATTGAAATCCATTAACGCGCCTAATGTTGCCGCATTCAGAAACAGAAATTGCAGGACGTGAATTCGCGTCCTGCGGCAATCCGGAATACACATTAAAATGACGTGAATTCACGTCAGCGGTCGGGAATGTGTTAAAAATCTGGCATAAGATTAAACTGATTAAACAGATTTACCATGGGATGATTGAACCACCTCTAAATACAAATTATGCACTGATCTCGCGATAACAATGCTTACTTAGAATACGTTTAAATGCATCCATGAAGACATCTACGAATCTAAGAATCAGTATACAATAAACTTCAACGTGAAGAGAGCATCATAAATGTTACTTGCTCGTTTCGTGTTAATTATGTTAATTTCTCGAGAGGTGTTCATTTAATGGACAGGTCACCAAATGCATTGTATGCGACAATAAATATACAAGACATTGTCTGAAAGTACACTTGCCACCACAAAACATACTGACATACTTTTCAAACAACTTTGTTATCGCATTACGTAGAAGTCTACTGCATATTGCAATTTCTGAAGAACGAAAGTGCCATTAACAATGGGACAGAACGTTCCCACTTGCTCGCATTAAATAATATTCGTGAATAGTTCTCCAGTTGCTATTACAGATTCGATATTTGCCGAGTTATTCGGTTTCCAAGCCTTAGAAGATGTGCTGAAAACATTTGCGAAATGATCACAACGGGGCGTTTGTTTGACTACAAAATCGTTTGACCTCAAATGAAATGACGAAACAATTCAGAAGATTGTTTACTTGTTCCAATAAAATGAGGTACAAGGTTGGCGTTGAGCGAATCCGAAGAACCATAATATTCTTGTAATATGTGTGTGCAGAAACCCACGCGCGACGTCTTTTCTGAATACTTCCGTCTGGAGAAGAGGGGAACACGCTATAGTGATTCCGTTCTCATCTGTCTGCTTATACTGTTACTCCTCCTCCGTTTCTTCGTCGTAACTGAAGTACAAACAGCATCACGAAAGTTACACGTGCGAAATTTGAAAGAACCCACAACAGGCTCTCCTCAGCGATAGAACTGTCCATCCTAGGAAATTGCAGATTTTTTTTAATTTATAAAATAATTTATCGAAGGATAGTCACGGACTTTAGGAATGTGCCACATAACGCCAGCAATGAAACGCGCAGTTGAAAGAAATTGCGAGAATGATGAAAGCGATTCAAAGTCGTCGACTAAATTAGTCGGGCTCAACTTCACTTCGGCAACCCAGAAATTTTTCACTTTTTTCTGATATAATTCTGTCGATTTTCGAGAGAAAACGCCAGGAATCCAAGTTTTAATGTTAGGAATTCGCTGGTTCAAAAGTTATGCGTGTGGAAAGTTCAGGGATTTTAAGCGTTTCTTCTGGGAAACGCTATTTCTGGGTTGCCAAGGTGCCAATTTGTCGACGAATTCACGAAACTGTCAACAAATTTGCCGTCAAATTCGCAAAACTGAAAGTTGAACACGACTATGGACAAAAACAGTGATGACGTCACCTGGATAAGTGTTTCAAACGGTGTGGTTTTATGTAGGACAGTCGGTATAACCATACACTTCAGTATCAAGTCAACTTAACGGTAGTGGCTATCCAAGCATCGGATACTCTCGGGCAACCACAAATCAATAAAATAATAGGAATTAACCTGTAATTATCCTTTGTAAAAGTTTTTCCGATATTTTTAATTCAATTGCTACGTAACTACTATTTAGTTGCTATTCAACGCTAGCAACAACAGAACCCGTCAACCCGGAACAACTGAAAAAGTTTCATGGAAATCCTCGATCAGTATTTCACGGGAAAATCCATTTTGCAAGCAGACGCATTTGTTTAAACTTCGAACTACGTTCGCAGAAACGTGCACTAGGTACGAAAGTAAACAGGATAGCCGTGATGCAATGCACTATATTGTTTCCGGTAATTATCGATGCTCCGTTAATAATTACTTCAATAGAGTCGCTGCCTGCATGCGCGAAAATTCCTTTCCACTGTGTACAGAACGCTTTCATAATTAAAAAATAATCTTTACTTAAAAAGCGTACTATTACTCTATTCTACTTTTAACGATTTGCAATCGTATCCGTGTACACGTTGAACTCCAGCTAGTTAAACTGAGTCTAATAAATAATGCTACATTTGTTGCAACTTATAAGATCCCAGAATTACTGACACAACAAGATTAGCTTCGATCAGAAAACATTTGAATAAAAGTGCCTTTAAATTTACAAACAGTACAGTTACTAATTTTTATTTGTGCCGATATTCCCGTTGAAAAGGTGAAAGACGTTCTCCTCAAAACATGCTGGTAGGATTTCGGGGATGTTAGAAAGATCCGAATAAAATAATTATGGTTTCCAAAACACCCTCTCGGCCTCGTGTTTAAAGATCGATTTTCCCCGAGAAATGGTTGTTCATACCCGACGATCGGTTCCTAATGGCATCGATAAACACCGCGGTGAGTCATTTCTCGCTGTTTTGTCGCAACATTTAGCAATTAGCGATGTTTTCCCAGCGGCAACAAGCCGAAAAACACGCCGCGAAACGAACAATGGAGGAGGACCGGCACTTTTCAGAAATTTCACGCCAAGCCGGGGTGCGAATCGTTTCGGCGGAAACCCGGCGCGAGTACCTCGAACCCGATGACGCATCACAATCGCGCACGAATCGCAAGAACTGCCGGAGACAATGTGAACACGACGATTACCGTTCGCTAATGAACATCTAATTTCCGTACAATGGGCAATTATCCTATTGAGGCATCGCGCGGAGATAGCACCGCGGTGAAAGCGAATCTAACCGCGATTGTGCCGATTCTAAACGAGATTCGCAACGGTACGAACTTTTCAACCCTTCGTTCGAACGCTGCACACTTCCGGGCCTATGCCGGTGGGTCATTCCTGACCCACGCCGATGCTTCACTGCAGTTTTCTCTCTCTCGATACAGGGAGACGGAACGGGAACGGATTTCTTACTAACTTTAACCCTTTGCACTCGAGGCGTTTTTCGCTTGCACAAACCAGCAACTAGAGACGATTTCGGCGAAATTAGGGAAACATTTTACAAGCACTTTAAAATCATTTATAAACAAACGTGTACAAATAATAAAATTTCACCAATTTATTTATTTTTATATGAAAAACGACAAAATTTGAGAAATATTGTACTCTGTAATTAGTTTTTGTATGATATTTCGTCATATAATGTATCCAAGATGCATCCTAGGTTTATCAGGACACGTATCACAATAATATGTTACTTCCTGCCTACCTCCAGGCGTATTACGATCAGAGCAAACCTTACAGTCCCTTTTCGGCCCTTTAAGTACTATGTGCAGCTTTCCATTGACTCTGATGTCATCGGAATGCGACGTAGACGCTTGCTCACGATTCTGCCGATATGTTTCTCTCAATTGCTCGACAAGTGTTTTTAAAAATTGCAAATGGCTCAGTGGCTTTTTCCCTGTTTTAGTCTTCTCTTGTTTATAGAGAAGATAAGAATTAATGTGGCAAATTTCCAAAAAAGACTGTAAATCCGCAGCAGCGTCGCACAGTGAGGAATTTGGACGAAAACGGATTCAAAGTCAAAGAACTTTCGATAGAAATGATTTCATCAGTTTTTGTCACAAAAATCTATATTTTTTGCAAACTCCTGACGGCGTAGACAAATTTTGAGACCAGATTGGAAATCAGCGTGAAAAAATCTATGGAAAATGATGTATAACATGTCAAAAAGAAAATTTTCCGCGCGTGGTATTGGAAGAACCACAATTTTCTTGAAATCGTGCAAGTTTAACGAATTTTCTCGAGGTTAAAAAACGTCCGTACCATAATCTCCTTATTTTTCCCATATTCTACAAAGTTTCAGCTTTAATTTAAGAAAAGTATCATCACTCTACCTCATTTCTATCGAAAGTCATTTAATTTTGAATCCGATTCAAATCAGCCGCTCGAGTGCAAAGGGTTAATGTATACATATTTTGAAATTGTCCGAGTATTTTCGCTGTTTTGCATTTGATCCACCCGTTTTCGTCACGAATGCATAAAAGCCGCTGTCTAGTTATCGTCCCGTGATTAGCAACGCTGTCACGGTCTGTTGATATTAATAAACAAATTAGAATAGCGAGTGACCTGTCGTGAATTTGTTACGTTGACTTCGACGGTCGACCGACAATCGCATTGGAATCGTTCGAGTCGACTCGACGGAACGAGCTGATTACGCGCTTGCACTTATCCGAGATAAATCCTTCGCGCTGATCCGGATCAAGCCGTATAAAGACCAAAATCTTGAAGTCTTTTAGAAGTTGAACCGAAGGTAAAACGAAGTGGAAAGCCGAAATTGGTATAAGCGAAATGAGTTAGCACGAAAACACGTCGAGCGTAGAACAGATTGGCGATGCATCGACGATGAACCTGACCACATTCATATTCCGGTCATGGCAAGTGATAAAATGTTTCGTTGTGCAAGCTGCCGATACGTTTTCGGCGGATTGCATAGTGGAAGGAACGTTTAGCAACCGGTGCCATTGTACTCGATACCTTGATCCCTTTTGCCTGCGTGCGTAACACGGACAACGTACAATTGGTCGCATAATCACGCGTTACGTATAATTAGAATGAAGTAACTTCGTCTGCAGAAATGTGATGCACCAATAGCAACCGTACCGAGCACGAGATCTGTCTGGTACACGTTGTCTCATAGAAATGCACAGCTAAATTTATTTAGAATTTCGTGCAACATACTTTGCAACATAATTTCTGGCCGAAGCATCTGTGTAATTTCAATAATTATGGAGTAAAAAATGTGAACCCGGCTATTTAACCGGTTGCCTTTACAGTTCAAGTGGAAGCGCACACAGTCGTCTGTAGCTTCTTCATCATCACCTATACTACTCTTATACATTATACATACCATTCCATTTAGTCTTCCATTGTTTGTCTATTTCTTCTACGTGATTTTTCTTTTTTTTTCAAGTCTGTAAAAACCTTTTTACTATCGTTTGCATTTAGAAGCTTAAGACGATGTAAACAGGTTAAACAATACTGTTTGCAATCGATCAGCCAAATGCGAAAAGCAAACTGCGAGGAACAAGGTAAAGGATTCTAGGAACGAATTCTGAGGACAAAAATTCCAACAATTGCACGTTTAGCTGAAAATTGCAACTGTTCAAACAGTCGTAAATGAACTTACGCGCTTCGCGCCTCCACAGCCGTCGGCAAAAATGCAAATTTTGAATTAGCCCCCATTCATTCAGTGAATCCAGTCGAAATGTATTCCTTAACGAATCACAATGCAAATAATGAATATTACGTACGCGTTTAGGTACTCTGTTCGAGCGTGAAACCTAAAGACGCACGTGCAAAAATTTCGATCTGGTCGAAACTAATTTTCCGTCGACTTTCTCACTCTGTATGCCGATCCAATGTTAGAACTTTTTTATTTCTGACGATACTTTTACGAAACCTTTGCCAACGTACCGGTGATAATTTTCTAGCTAAAAGGATACCAAACATGACACAATTTGAATCATATCTGCTCGTTTAATCCACGATGTATCCGAACTAATCGAGGTTCTACTGTATCGTAAATTGAAGAAAAAACGTTCAAAAGAAACATAATTGCACGTCTCTTTCGCAAATACCGAGACGTAACTGCGATGTCATGTCGCATCCGGAGCTCCCTGACGCGCAGCAATTATGTTCTAATGGGTTGATATCGATATCAATTGAAGGACAAGCGGCAACGTACCTTTAGGAAAACGCATCGTAAACGAAAATGCCCAAAGACGCAGCATTTGCGGCAGAACAATAGCGTGTTGTTGATGTGTTACGCTCTTCCGCTTGTTTTTTTTTAATTTGCTTTACATACGATGTCGTTGTGCGTGTCAACGTTCAGAATTTATATGTATAATTAGCATTCAAGGAAATATTCGACGCTGTAAATTGAAAAAACGAATCGACAAAGCGATAATTAGAATCAACCGAGAACGAATTATTATTATTATGTGAGCCGATGCTTCCCGGAAATCGTATGTACCGTGTGTCGCGAAACGAATCGTCGGAGTCCCGTGACGTGCGAAGACGCTCGGAAGGAATGCGAAAAGAGTGCGTCGCAAAGGAGCCGCCTGATTGGTCAGATGAGCACAGTTCAGCCAGGCGAGTTCTCGCTATTCGCCGAGAGAATTACCACTACTGCTCCAGGGGTTATTGCATCGCGTGAAGGTCAACGGGGAATCGTCATTGGTGTCCGTAGATACAGTGAATGACAGTAATATTCGGACACCTTCGAAAGAACGGCAAATCTCTTTAAGATTGAACCGTTGGCTTGTTTTTTGAAAATTTTGAACAATTAGTTTACAACACGACTTACAGAGAGAGAGAGAGAGAGAGTACTGAAAGTTGTCTGTAACTTTTTGATGTGTGCCTATACATGTATCAAATATACATATTATGAAAATTTCGTTCACGTCGAGTAGCAAACTAATTGTTCTAACATCTCAAATGAATCATCCGTATTACAAATAGTTAACGTCCTTCTAAACTAATGTCCGAATATGTATTACCGTGAGTCAATGTAGGTGCCATGCGAGGTGAAGTAAAAATAAATATACGGAAGCGTCGTGAAAAAAATGGTGTTTCCCGAGGTTCGCGTAAACGAAACGTCACGGAAACAATAATCAAGGTGTGTGTGTACTGTGACGTCCGTTTACTCGTGTTTATTGAAGCAATATAACTGTTTCGGGAAACTCGCATTTACAATGACTACGGGGTTTTTAATATTACTATGCACACGGTATTGAAAACTGGGGATTTTATGCATTTCTGACGAAAGAATTGATTGATGTTGTTATATTATTCTCGTCCCATTAACGTCTGCTTCTTACAGTTGACGAAACTATAAATTGAATCTCGATTTGGAAGAAATAAAAACCATTCGTATTTGCTGGACACTGTTCGAAATCATCGTCGTGAATTCAACTATATAACATATTGCGAAAGGTTAGAACGTTCACATACACACGGCGCACAGTGGGCAATTTGGACAAAATCCGATTCGAAATCAAGGAACTTTCGATAGGAATGAGGTAGAGCGATGAAAATTTTTTTCTAAATTAAAGCTCAAACTTTGTAGAACATGGGAAAACTAGGGAGATTATCACCATCCAATCATTTCAACGAAAAAATGATTTCGTTAGGTTTTGTCACAAAAATCTATTCTTTGCAAAAGCCTGAGGTCGTAGACAATTTTTGGGACCAGATTTGAAATCAGCGAGATAAAAATCTATGGGAAATGATGTATGGCATGTTCAAAAAAAAATTTTTCCGCGCGTGGTATTGGAAAAACCAAAATGTTCATGAATTTCTGCACGTTTAACGAATTTTCTCAAGGTTAAAAAACGTTCGTACCACAAGCTCCCTATTTTTCCCATATTCTACGAAGTTTGAGCATAATTTAAAAAAAATTTCATCGCTTTACCTCATTCCTATCGAAAGTTCCTTGATTTTGAGTCCGATTTTGTCCAAATTGCCCACTGTGCAATAACAAACTTAGAAGTTAATACGCAATGGTCAGCAGCGGTCACCAACGATGAAAAAAAAAAGCAATTATATATTAAGAGTAAGTTCCACTCACTTCGAGGATCAAAAAAGGTCATAGGTCGTCCGCCCGGAAGCTCCTCCTGCCCAAGTCATACACGTCTTCCTCCTTTGATGAACTTTTGCCTAGAAAGATGGAAAAACACGTTTTATGACGGATTTTGTTGCTTCCGTTCCGCTATCAGATAAATAAACAACGTCGGTCATATTCAGACACCGGTTAGGGAAATCTTGTGATTTTCCACTTCCAAAAGATCGAGTTCTCGAACACAATCTTTGGAAGGACCGGAATCATGGCAACGGTGGACACACGTTTTTCAAAACATGGCCTATAAAAGAAAAATGTGTGTCCCATATAATTATAATTAAATTTAGTTAAAAGAAATAACTTGTGGACTCCAGATACTTACAAACATGTGCGCAAAATCTTAATACAGAAAGTTTAATAGTTCGTCCGATAGACTCCTAAAAATTGGCGGAGAAGTGAGCTCGAAAAAATTAAAATACGGTAGAACCTCGTTCGTTGCACAGTAAAGATTCCCACCACGAGATGTCGGATGGTTTTGGGGCTCGTGGTGGGGATTATGACGGCTGCATAATCACTGAAGCAGCTCAGGGAGCGGGGAGATGCGAAACGAGGAAGGGGAAAAGCAGATCCCACGATTGGTTGCCTGTTTCGTTGCGCGATCTTCGACTTATATAAATATTGCCATCCGTTATTGTGGTTTTAATGCAATCGCGGCTCAAGTAACCGCGATTAGCCGCTTCTCCCGTAACCTGCGCCGGGTCAATTCGCGCGAATGATGATGATCCGTCGTTCGGAACGGTCGAATCACTCGGCTAATTACGTTCCGCACGTGCGATTACCTAAACGACCGGCCAGTTCGTTACTCCCGAACGGAAAAGCCACTCGACCACCTTGATCTGAATGCTTCGAAATGTAGTAACCCGACGGAGAAAAGGCACGTAAATGATAAAAGCCAGTACCACTATATATCGCCGGCAGTGCTCCATGAACGAAGCTTAACGCAACGTCCCCGCGAACTATAATTCCACTCGGTCATGTGGTATTGTAAGTGCTGTTTCATGACATTCCGCGATGTTAGAAGTGTTCCAACGAGGGCCGAGTCGGTTTTTGAAGGGCGCAGAGTCGACGAAATTCTCGATGTTATGCTCTTCCGCGCACAAAACAATGAACAGTATCTCCGTAACAGTCGTATTGTTATATCTGACGAGCGACAAAAGTTAGAAAAGCTGTATTCTTTCTCCTCGCTTGCATTTACGTGCGCCTCGCCGATACTCGAGCCATCGCTGGTCCCCCCCCCCCCAGTGGTGGGGATAAAATTTTCACAGTTACGGTAGACACCGCTGCGACACTTACGGAGATACTACTGCGAAAGGAATGTAACAAATAACAAACAAATTTTCATGAAAAAAATGTTCGGTTTATTTGGTGCATATATGAAACCATAAAAATATGACAAAATAAAATATGCTGCGTTGATTTTCAGTATGAACATTTCTGGAACAACAAAAATACGACAATGAATTTTTGAAACGAGCTGTTTGAAAAGATTTAAGTGCTACAAGCAGAATTAAGAACATGTGTATGTCGCTTTAGATTGCGGACGCGTTGCTTAGACGATAACGAAAATAACAAAAATCGCTGTCCTAATCGGAACTCGTAGCAACCAACTTTTCCTTTTATGTTAAAACTAACGCTTCGATCCTTACAATATTAGTTAAAAATAAAAACGCTGAACTCTGTGGAAAAACAAAAATAAAGATAAGAATATCCGATGTGTAATGGCGATTACGGTTCTGACAGTGTCCACACTCGTTCATACTACGAACAATAACACTTTCAAATATAATAAGCCATCACAGCTGAACTTAAATCGGTACAATTACGAATTAAATGCAAGGACAATGTCAAATAAAATAATCAACTGCTGATCTATTCGACTAGGTCCAAATAGACTGCCATGTTAGTGAGAATTCTGACTCAAAATCCTCACGGCTATACACTTTAAAGATTGGGTGTAATGTAAGGCGGATGTACAAAGGCACGTAAGGTATTGCAATTTTTTACTATGTCTACATTTCGCATAATCCGTTGGGAGTTGGGCGGATCATCGAACATATTGAAATTGTCAGAAATCAATTTCAGTATGTCTTTATGGTCGACATTAACCCACAGCTCGTCCGATGGAAACCTTTTATACTTGGAAAAAGGAGCTTTCCGAAATATCGAAAACCGAGTTATTCTCCCCTTAACCTCCGTCGTAAGAAAATCCTTAAACAACTGACATTTTATAGTCCATAAATGTCTCGTATGGGCACCAAAAACCATTCTGTAATATCAGAGCACTGGTGCTATAATTAGAGTACTCTCCATTTTCTACGGCAGCTCTATTCGGCCTGTACTGTAGTAATCTCATTTCCGCCATCTTCTAGCTGTTCTCCTAGTTGCTCCAGAGGTAGAAGTATTTGCCAGTATAATTCTTCTGATTCGTTACAAGCCGCAAACCAGATAGATCGTTCAAATACGTTTATGCCGAAACGATCGTCGCGTCAGATCCTGTCTTCCCAAACGCTGCCTCCTCTACTGTATCCCAACTTGAACCGTACAGAAACTCTTCAACTTCCTTCGACCGCCCAATTGAACCGACTCTACGGATTTCTGAGATAGACGATCTAAGTGCACTAAAAACACTGGTAGAGTAGACTGAGATATTCTTTAAACGATTTGTAACGCAAGCGATGTTTTATAGCACGATAAAATAGCAAAAGAGAAGAAAAAATTCATTATTGCATGGTATGCTACTATTAAAACCATATCCATACACCATCTTTCCACTTACCAAATAGTTACAAGTGATTTAGGTGGCACGTTTGTCAGCTCAATCACCCTGTATACATACAACGACTCAATTATATTCTACAAAGCTTACAATAGCAGACATACTTCATATATACTTTATGTTGGGTTATACAGGGTGGTTGGTAACTGGTGGTACAATTTCGAAAATATAGAATAAAAATTGTTCGTTTGAGGCTTTGTTTTCGAGAAAATCGACTTTGAATTTTCGCAAAGTACTTTCGCAAAGTCTCGATTGACGTTGTGCTGATAAACACCTCCAATGTGACCTAAGTGTTTTCCTACCTATTCACTTACTATCCTATGCGAGCAATTGAAAGAAAAGATTATCGTAGCCTTTCGTACTTTAAAACAATCGAACACGTTAGAAAGTGTTCATAGAAATTTAATTAGAAGAGCAGAAGTATGTGTTCGGCAGAATGGGCAACACTTTCAGCAATTTTTGTAATAACAAACTCTATGATTACTTCATATTATTTCATTATGTATTCCTAATTTTCCGTTAGGGCAAAAACAAACTTAAACCGCGAAAGATATCCATCGAGACAACGATCTACAGTGAGATCCGTTATAACGAGACGTGATCGAGTGCACGCGTACCGAGCGAAAATTCAAAGTCGATTTTCTCGAAAACAAAGCCTCAAACGAACAATTTTTATTCTATATTTTCGACTTCTTTTTTCGCGTAGAATCACTCCTCTTTCCGTTTGTACCACCAGTTATCAACCAGCCTGTACATGGGTATAAATATATTGTATACAGTGTACATATGGTTCTATATGACTTCGTATTATGTTACTTTACTTCGTATTATATTTTATGAATTTATCTAAGGGCAATGATAATTAAGTGAATTAGAGAAAACCTTGTAAACCCCAAGGGAAAGTAATACAATAATATAGCTACTACTACTGTTACTGCTACTACTACTACCATACAAAGCACAAAGAACTACGGTGGACTCAATTCTTATAAGAACGCTATGCTTCACGAAGAAATATTAGTGTATTGTCCGATTGTTTGATTCTATATTAGACGCATTATGCTTCTAAAACAGTAATTTCGAAACAAAAGCGTAATGTTTCACTTGACTAAAGTTTTGTTTTAAATAGATAAATTTATCGGTTATATTTAGCGTCCATTTTTTCCTTGTTTTTAAACTTATGTACATATTGAACAGGAACAAACACTGAATTAAAGTTTTTTGCCATTTCGATAAATATTATTAACGATATTCCAAATATTATAAGTTTCCCAATATTTTTTTATTTTGTTAAATATTCTCGAGAATTATCGGAAAATATAGAAATGTTGAGAAATCAGGAACACTAACTACTTAAGTTAGTTAAATTTCTTGTCTTCTGTTGGTAATCACATAATTATCACCCGTTGGTCGAGGTCAGTGCTAATGTTCTATAGAGACAGTAATGTTTACTTGTAATTAGTTGTACCTGTCAAGAGTTATATTAGGTTAATTCTGTTGATTTATAGTACCATTTTGCAGTGCAAATGTCCCTCTATACACTGGTAGGTACACTTTTATTTTTACTGTCAATGTGTGCTCTATTCAAATTACTAACATAAAGATGGACAGAATGCAAATTCGCATAATCCTCTTGTACGTCTAACCTTCTATTCACACGCTTGCAAATACTTGTACATGTGCCTATCATTTTGTATTCTTCACAGAGCTAGTAGCAAAAATCGAAGAAGAAGCGATTTGAAATTTTATTTTTCGATTCGACACGCCGTACGACTTTTTGAAAACCAAAAATAGAATCAAATTTATTTAATTAGCCAAAACAACGTGACCTTCGAACGATCGCCAGTGATCTTCTGCGTATTTCAACATGTGAATATTGCCGATCGATTCACTTTGTATGACGTCACCTGTGCCTTCTTTTTCTTTTTTTTTTCGCCGCATTTACGAAACTTTTCTCAGTAGCTATCAAAAAACCATCGGTACAGGTGCCCGTAGCGCGTTTAAACTGGTTCTAGTGGCGTCGCAATGAAACGTTTCAGATCAAAGTTCATCGTTGCCAAATAAAAGATTCACTGGCGAAGGAGAAATTTTGTAAGCATTGATTTTGCAAAAGGAAAAAGTTTCGAGCCGTTTCGCGGTTTTCTACGTGGGCCGGTTGATGCAAAAATGGGGCAAAATTCAAAGTAGTCAACCGCGGGATAACAAGGAATTCGGCGTAAAAGTTCTGTAAAACGCCATAATCTTACCGGTTATTTTTCATTATTTTTCTTTATGGAACTTTCAACCGTGTTTGATTGACTACTTTACTACGGATTTTATGCGTTCATGAGAAAAATGGCCGGGCGCAATTTAACACGCGGTAAAAAAAGATTTAGAGAATTCAGGAACACCAATGTAATATTTTCAACTTACTAAAACGATTGAAGAGAGGAAGAACCTCTTTCACTTAGCCCTGGTTTCTTACAATCAGTGGAGAACATTCTTCTTTTACGTACAGATACGCAAGCTAATTAGCTTAGATAATTATCATTCGTGTCATTCCCGTTTCGCGCGGCGTTCGCTCGCAAAGATTTTGCAACTCGAACGTTTTATGAATTTGGCTTATTTATGATGATAACGACCTCTTTGAAACGGCGAGGCTATGGGGCAGGACAGATTGTATCGAAACCTGTTTACCGGTGTCTAAAGATATTTAAATGCGAGATATTTCTGAAGAAAAACTCAGTGGACAAGTTGAGAAACTGATTTGCGTCGCAGATTTTGCTGGGGATTTTTGTCTACTAAACTACTAACTGTCTACCCGCTCTTTGATTTTACCTTTTGGTTATATTAATCACAAACGTTGCAGACGCGTGCACTCTCTTCCGCGGTCACTTTCAATGTCATAAAAGACGCTTCCGCGACGACACGCGATTCGCTTCATTTTTGGTTCTTCCCACTCCTCACTCATTCCATCTCTCTCTCTCTCTCTCTCTCTCATACTATTCTCAATTGTTTCTTCTAGATCCTTCCAGATCCTTCTTCACGCGTGCATACACACACAAGCACGCACGCAGAAAATAAAAACAATCGCACGCACAGATTTCTCACCAGATCGATGATAAAAATCGTTGCGCCATTTGTCTCTCTCTCTCTCTCTCTCTCTCTCTCTTGCGCTTCACTTAGCAAATTAAATTAGCTCTAGAATCCGGCGAATTAGTTTGGCTAAGTGACGCGACTTAGGAATTATAACGACTTTAAGAAAGTGTACAGTATGTCCGTTTGATTAGTCTACGCGTGATTATTTCTACAAGTATCGGAAATATAACGAAACCTTTCAGTCGAATGTTGTATCGTGGAGGACATGTTGTACAATTTTCCCATCGACGCAACACCTAACTTTTCATTTCAACAGAACCACGTATTTCTTCGACCAATAAGTAGGTTAATTCGTCCGGAGTGTAGTCAGATTTCTTGTTCGAACCAGAGTTGTGCAGTAATCGATTATTCTATGATAACTTTTCATTACGAAAAGGAATCACAGCAATCATTAACAAATTAATCGTTACTACAATATATCTGTAATCGTAGAAAGAGTGGTTACTCTATCTTTTACTGAAATCAACTTCTCATGCCCCTACTAACTTTTCAGTACCTTACTGACAGGCAACGACCTTACTTACAAACAATGACACTCGTATTCATTAAAATCTTATTCACTAACATGCATAATGAAGTATTAACTGATACATTGACGCACCGACTGCGGCAAAACAATAATGTAAAATAATTTTTTAATTAGCGCTAAATAATGTCTCCAGATACCAAGAACTATCTACGTCGAACTTGAGTATATAGAGAGCACACGAGCTAAAAAAGAAATTACAAATTGTAATTTTATAATTACACTTACGCGATACCGCCGTGTAGTTTTTATCCTGAATAATTTGTGGCAGTCACACAATATCTCGAATCTCGAATTAATGATGGAGAGAGATATTGAAATTGTTCGAGGTGATACAACAAGAGATTGTAGAAATAGGAATGCACGTGGTCAAAAGAATTTTCTAAATATTTTACAATTAATACTGCGACTGCGATTAGAGCCATCATTAGAAATAACTTAAAGACCGCGGACTGTTTTCAACGAAAGAAATGCTTCCTGTTGATTACAGTTTGCGGTTTCGTTGGCGACAAAACTGATAACACGCGGATCGAATTTCGAAAGAGAAAAATGTACTAAGACAGGTCAAATAGAATTGCAGATCGACGACCATTTTATGCAGTGAAAATATTGTCGCTGGCTGGGGAGCTTGTAATCATGCTTCCAGTGGACTACAGGACCAATTCGATCGAGTGTGTGCAGCACAATTCATATTGGTAACCAATATAATAACGGTTCATGTCGTGAAGGGCCTGGTCTTCGTAGATTCGCGATAAGGCAGAGTGACTACATTACCGTCACAAAATGGTTTTACGTACTTCAAGTTTTCGTCCTTAAATATGAATATTTTGTCGCTGGTAAAGGACTCATTCGAAAGAGGAAGGTTCACTCTAGTGAGCGCTGGCCAGGAGCTGCCGAGATTATGCAGATATTTGGTAATATAAGCGTTCGAAGTAGGCCAAAAATTGACAATGTGTTTTCTGGATAAAGTCGAGACCAGCGCGCAACTAGAAAATATCTCCGGCTACAAATTGAGCTATATTTTGACTGAAATCTTGAGAGCGAAAAACTTGAAGGACGTTTCTGGCGTCAGAATTTATAATATCGATAATACAGAGGAAAAAATGTGACAAGTTTAGTCACAGGACTTAAGACTCGCCGGATCAAGACAAAGACGGATCTTAAGTCTGTGTCAGAAGACTGTGAATTAATTAAAAAGTCACGTGACTACCCCGTGTACTAAGACAGGTCAAACAGAATTGCAGATCGACGACTTCTGTAAGATACATGCTTAGGTAGTGTTTTGCAAACGAATGTTATCTACAAACACGTGCAACAGAAAGTATAGTGGTCCATTTAAAAATTTATCTCAAGGTGAAACAGTTATCATCACGATATGTCCCCTACGATATCATACAACTTTCATCTTTCAGTTTTTTTCATGTCTCTGATACTTATAGAAATAATCACGTGACGACATTTAAAACGGACATACTGTATGTAATGTGTATGTGTACATAGAAAGCACATGTATATAGAGCTCGTAGCTTTCACAGGTGGTTCATTGATGAGTGAAAAGCGTCGCCAAGCAGGTCAACCGTGTATTGGTTTATTAGAGCGAGATCAAAAATAGGGACGGATTCCAAGAGCACAGAAGACAACCAGCTCGATCAACGTTCCCAGCGAAAGGTGTGAACGTTTGATTAATTCTGGTAACTTTGCGAGCTACTTGCGTCGATATTTACAGTGACAAAATGTCTGAACGATAGTTTCACAAACTTCCTCTGCTGTAAAGTCAATTTTACATTAGTTCGCAGTTTATTTATTTCAACCACGGCGCGTCTTACCAAAAAATCTCAAAAAATTCGTGAACAATATATCAAACGCCAATGCGAAATCTGAATTTTCTCGACTTTTTACCACCAGGATTTTCGACTTGAGAATCCGAATTAATTTCGGCATACGTGTTCGGGTGTTCGAATCGAAAATCGATTTTTATAGAAACCCTATTGCGCACTCAACAACAATGTACGATCACTGTTTTTCAGATCTTCACGAATGTTGCTAAACGTAAATATTCGTTGGAGAAACCACTCGGTAGTTCCCCTGAGATTCGTAGATTGTTAAAGATTAAAACGTCCAATTCGTAAAATTAAGACAAAGACCGTATCACTACAATTACCGATTGTGAATGGCCTAGTCTCAATTAGACTCCTGCATGAGATGACGAACAATTGGTGAACAGATCGCGGTTATTCGCAAACTTCGACGAAGTTGTTATGGCACTCGCGTCTCCAGTAAGATAATTCGACGTCAACGGTCGTCGGTGTGGATATTTGTAATAAACTTGTCGGGAATAAAGCGTTTGTCTTATTTTCGAGCGTTCATGTATGTTTCTTGAGAAGGAATATTCGCTTATCTTTATAAAAATAATCTGTCTTTCTTCGCAATAACTTTTTAAATAGCGTTAACTATCTTGTTATAACGTAATAACTATAAGTATGGTCGGTATTTCGAATCAGTTCCTGCTCTACTTATCAATTTTTTAAAAAAATATTTGTGAAGATCGCAGAGGAGTGTAAAATCGCGTGGATCAAAGAATAGCACCTCCTGGCCGACATATGTCCGTGGCCAGACCCGTGTTTTGGACACATATCGAGTAAACAAATCAAACGTTTGCTTCTCCCACCAATCTCTCTTTGGAGGTTATGGTTATGAGAGTGGGGGGCTATGGTGGGGACAGTCTTATCTTAATTGGGACAAAAGTGGTTATCCCTGGTTTACAGTGTGACAATGGCAATGAAACGAAACCGTATGGTGCCGCGTTTTATCCTAATCTTTACACTGAAAGCATTATTTAATGATTCATCCATTGTGTCTCGAATAGCAACCTTGAATTTTGAAGAATCTCGAATTTCCATATTTATCACACAAATTCCATTGGAAGACAATTTTTATGTTCAAAGAATAGGAAATAACGTGTTCTCAGAAAAAAAACATCAATCTAATGTTTCTATAATTAGCTGAGATTCATTATTAGCAAGTCAGACAATTTCGAGACGGGCGCGTTCTCATCGAAACGACATTTTTCGAGTTGAATGAACCCGATGTTGCGTAAATCGATTATCCAATTTATATTAGAAGTGGCAGACACTTTGTTGAAGGTGTCCCTACAGTTGCGAATATCGTTTTCTGCACTAAACTCCGAAGTTTTTTTTTTTTGAATTCATATTATTGTAGGATCCATGCTTTTCGCTATTAGAAAAACGAAAGATTAAAATGACACATAAATAAAGTGTACACATAAATCAAAGGACTCGGATGTGGTTTGAATTGAGCAACAATAGAATATATCAAAGCATCCAATATTAACATGATGATATACAGACAGTTTCATCATTCGTCAAAGCATCCGATGTCCAAAGTCCTCGGAAAGCTGTACAAATCATACATAATAGAAGAATAATCTATTACCGGTTGAAAGTTTGGATTTACTCTGAGAATTGACGGTAACAAAGACGTGCATGTTAAATCAACAAACTTAAGTAACTACAAAGAATGACATTAATTTATAAGAGGCAAGAACTAAGAGTGCCGATGAGCGTTTCCAAAAATATTAGCTTTGAGTCAGGAGGCAACACGGCGCGCAATAAAATTTTCTGAAAATCGACGAGCAAGTCGAAGCTTGCAGTGGATGTGTACAAAAATGATTTCGATATCCGAAGACTGAAGGACGTACGATATGAACAGGAGGAAAATATAATCGTGGCATTTTTAAAAACGGTATACGGTCCTATCAGATATTATTCATTTAATTAGGAGAGTCGAAAAGAGCACAGTGCCATGAAAAGAAAAACGGATGTATCGTAGAAGCAGACTGTAAATATCATATTTATTGCTAAATCTCGCATGTGGTGAATAATGATAAACGAATTTACGTCAACCTTTCTCATCCGGCAACTTCCCCTAAATTAATCATAAAACTCGGCAAATCTTTTGAACCTTGCCACTAGAAATGGTCGAATGAATCAAAGATGTGTGATAATCCCTTTTTTTTTCAAGGGTACGAAAATTCCTAAAAATCAACAAGCCAAAACGATTTCAATGACGCACAATTCGTCGCACGTGCTTCTAGAAGAATCCTGTTCTACGATGATGACGCAGATGATAAAATGATCTCTAAAGTGTGACGACAGTGTCGTGAATTCCGTATAAATTGTTATTCCGTTCGCACGGTAAAAACTAAAAAAAGAAGCATGTTTTAACGGGTTTTTTCTTTTTGCAGGATGGTTATTGCAGATGCAAATGATGTTACTTCAATTAATGTGTCTGTCAACCTCTCGTTGCGTTTTATCCAGGCGTAAAAGAATCGAATGAAATTCATATTCGCAAGTATTGATCTTATTGTATTTTTCTACCTTTTTGAGAAGATGACGAAAAATTCAAATATGTCGTTTTCTTACATTTTATTTTTTAATGTTTACACCCGAACTTTCTGGATCCCAACCTGACCCGATCGCACAGTGCGTCAATGTCGCAAAAAACTGGACAAAATTCAGGTCCACATTAATTATGCATTTATTACGAACATGGTGGTTCTAGAGATTTTTGGCTCGTGCAATCTAATTCTAGTAAAAACTGTGAGAACATTAGAACAATTTAACAATGTTGATGTATTATTTTCAACTTATTTATACTATTAAATAGAGGAATAGGATATGTTCATGTAACTTGTGTTCTTTACACTCAACTTAGAAAATTTGTATTTTCCGTTAGGATCAGTTCATAATGGTTCAATAACTTCCCGAGGTTTTTCAGACGGAAATTACTTATGACTTCATCCGATAGTAAAAAAAATTTTTTTACATATTCTGGACTCTGTGACAAAGAAATCCTACTTCGCTATAAGTAAACTAACAGCATCTACAATTTTTCTATAAAATACAGTAATTAGCTTTCTTTTTACTTGGTATTTAATGAAATGGATCAGGTACCTGTTACTCTGTCATCTGTTTCAAACTATATCATAATAATGTGTCCACAATTTCCCGTGTCACGTCGATTTCGCCCATTACGATACAGAATTTAATCAAATAAAAAATTGGAAACAATGCATTAACAAATGTAGTCACTGTTTATGTTCATGTTTCCATAAATTAGACAACAAAGTGCGCTAATTGTCAGAGGTGCAATAGCATTTCTAAGAAAACGCATTCCTGACACTGGTTGCAGCAAAATTACCTCACTGAAAAACATTTTCACGCATATGAATGTAGAGCACGGTCTTACTTTTCAACATAAAATCTAATATGGAAATATGTATTATGCCAGGGGACAAAACGTTTGTTTGTTCCACGGAATAATGGTACGGTTCAGCTGTTATTGAGCTCGATCTATACAGGCTCAGTCATGCAACTGGGACAGTGTATATGTAGCTCACTTTCCGTTAAAATTTAGGGTAATGTCCGTGGAAAAAGGTTAAGTAGTTTGGGCGGCTCTAATTTTCCGTGACCATAATTTTCCCATTGACGCAACACCTAACTTTTCATTTCAACAGAACCACGTATTTCTTCGACCAATAAGTAGGTTAATTCGCCCGGAGTGTAGTTAGATTTCTTGTTCGAACCAGAGTTGTACAGTAATCGATTATTTTATGATAACTTTTGATTACGAAACGGAATCATAGCAATCATTAATAAATTAATCGTTACTGCAATATATCTGTAACCGTAGAAAGAGTGGTTACTTTATCTTTTACTGAAACCAACTTTTCATGCCCCTACTAACTTTTCAGTACCTTACTGACACGCAACGACCTCACTTACAAACAATGACACTCGTATTCATTAAAATCTTATTCAATAACATGCATAATGAAGTATTAACTGGTACATTGACGCAACGACTGCGGCAAAACAATAATGTAAAATAATTTTTTAATTAACGCTAAATGATGTCTCCAGCTACCAAGAACTATCTACGTCAAACTTGCGTATATAGAGAGCATACGAGCTAAAAAAAATTACAAATTGTAATTTTATAATTACACTTACGCGATACCACCGTGTAGTTTTTATCCTGAATAATTTGTGGCAGTCACACAATATCTCGAATCTCGAATTAATGATGGCGAGAGATATTGAAATTGTTCGAGGTGATACAACAAGAGATTGTAGAAATAGGAATGCAAGTGGTCAAAAGAAATTTCTAAATATTTTACAATTAATACTGCGACTGCGATTAGAGCCATCATTAGAAATAACTTAAAGACCGCGGACTGTTTTCAACGAAAGAAATGCTTCCTGTTGATTACAGTTTGCGGTTTCGTTGGCGACAAAACTGATAACACGCTGATCGAATTTCGAAAGAGAAAAATGTACTAAGACAGGTCAAAAATAGAATTGCAGATCGACGACCATTTTATGCAGTGAAAATATTGTCGCTGGCTGGGGAGCTTGTAATCATGCTTCCAGTGGACTACAGGACCAATTCGATCGAGTGTGTGCAGCACAATTCATATTGGTAACCAATATAATAACGGTTCATGTCGTGAAGGGCCTGGTCTTCGTAGATTCGCGATAAGGCAGAGTGACTACATTACCGTCACAAAATGGTTTTACGTACTTCAAGTTTTCGTCCTTAAATATGAATATTTTGTCGCTGGTAAAGGACTCATTCGAAAGAGGAAGGTTCACTCTAGTGAGCGCTGGCCAGGAGCTGCCGAGATTATGCAGATATTTGGTAATATAAGCGTTCGAAGTAGGCCAAAAATTGACAATGTGTTTTCTGGATAAAGTCGAGACCAGCGCGCAACTAGAAAATATCTCCGGCTACAAATTGAGCTATATTTTGACTGAAAACTTGAGAGCGAAAAACTTGAAGGACGTTTCTGGCGTCAGAATTTATAATATCGAGAATACAGAGGAAAAAATGTGACAGGTTTAGTCACAGGACTTAAGACTCGTCGGATCAAGACAAAGACGGATCTGAAGTCTGTGTCAGAGGACTGTGAATTAATTAAAAAGTCACGTGACTACCCCGGGCCCCTATGCACCACTATCATTCATGTGCTACTGTCACTCAAATACGTTTCAGTCTTCCATTCCATTTCACTTAATCGAATCACTATGCATATTTATTTCGTCCTAAATATTCATTCTGAATCGGTGTGTTGCGTAAACAGTCTTAAAGCTAGCACATAAAAGGTTTAGGAAATGTTTGTTATGTGACGTCATTTCACTTTTTCTCTCTTTCTTTTTTTTTTTAATGAAAATGTGTCTTTCAATTCCTTCAATCGACCAAAGTAATTTCTATTCACTTTTATATTGTACGTACTTTTCGGAAAACGGACATTTCGCATTCTTTCTGTTCTCAACGTTACTTGACGTGTGTCTAAATACACGTGTACCATTTCACGTTTATTATTTCACGTGTAATAAGTGTTTATTACCTGTGTTTCGTCACCTGTGCGTTAATATATCCTTGTTTTAATTTTGGAAAGATTGATATTAATGAGGACGTATTAATGCAGGTGAGGTTAAATACACACGAAACAGTACGCGTGTATTTAAATACACATGTGCTTCACTTACACGTTCGAAACCACGATCTCTAATTAAGCATTATAACATTATTCTGAGAAATATATATATATTCAATAAAAAAATATATATATATATATTCACGATAAAACTCGAAGAAATAAAAATGGGGTACAATCCTAGTCCCTTTAGTATAATATTGATTTCACCAAAAGTAGAAATAACTGTACCGAATATTACAACGCTGTATTCAAGAAGTGCTTGGTGAATTTTAGACGTTGCAAATGTAACATTTCTCGATTTAACTATGCAACATTGCACGTACGAACGAGCCAAAAGAACATCTGAGATATTCACCAAGTATAAATCATTCGAACAGGGAAAAAAAAAGTATTCGATTTCCGGTAACGCATCTCATTGGACATTAGAAGAGGCGTTTATCACGATACGTAGTGGCACGATAGAGCGGCATGCACTTATCATATAAACTATTGAACGCCGATAAATAAATCAGCCCGGGAACCGTCTCTGTCTGGAGACTAATTTATTTAGCATAATCCCAAATATATTGGTTAATCGCTCGGAATCTCCAGTGCGACGCTCAGTTCTGCGGGAATAATTTATGGGCGTGTAGCGCACGTGTGTTTTCGATGCCATCGGTTCCAAGAAATTCGGCGATGCCCGGCGAAAAACAATTTCGCTGGAATTTTAAGGACGGCCGGAAATTCTTAGGTTCCATTCTCTTCCCACCGTAAAACAAACAGCTTCATTCTAAACTCGAATCCTTGCGTGCGTCCCGTCGTACGCGTCTTCACTCTCCTTTCGAGCTTCATTTACGGTGCGCGTCCTTGCGCCTACTACGCCCGTCGGGCAACGGAGACACGCTGGTATATTAATTAGGAATTTAGCTCGTCGGTCCTTCTGAGAAGTCGCGCGAGCAAATATTAAAGCGAGTACTCTCGGTTTTTACACCATGACCTACTGGATTTACGTGGCTGTCATGCGTCAACGAACCCAGACGCACGGGACATCTCCTGCAGTGTAAATTGACCTTCGTCTAAACGCGTCTGCGAGATTATAATACAAAAAGATTGGCCCTTTGCACTCGGCGCTATTTTCATTCTGAAACGAAATTTTTCCTCCGCCTTAGAATATTTTCAAACTGAAACTGATCCCGTATAATAGTTAAATGTTTAGTAATCTATCGAATACAAATTCTGTAATGGGGCAAATATTTTGTAATATCTTTCGTAATCTCTTTGAAATAATGCCACAACAATTTCCAGCGGTGCTTCAGAGTCACCACTCGGGTGCTAAGGGTTAATACGTTTTCCGGAAATAATTTTTGACTATATTAGTGAATTAATATCATGTGAATCGTGGAACCGGTTGTCGGAAGTTCAACGCGTGTTTGCGACATGTGTAGGACGATGCGAAAATGGTTGTTGTGCTTTTTCAAATTGCACTTGCGCGCACGGTTTCCGGGAGAAGCGGTGTCTCGGTGTAACCGATCCATTCTTTATCGACGCGTTCGACTTTTGCGATTTGTACGGTCGCAATACGGAGTGTAAATTATCTCGCAGGTTCAAGTTACGTTGCTGGTACAGACGAATCAAGGATACGGCCGAACGTGTTTGCAGTTGCATCGGCGTTAGTGCGACTTCAAAATAAAAACAGGCTTGGCGATATTATTATCACCGGTCAATTTCATACGAAACGAATGTGTCACATTTACACATAACATAGTCAACGAGAAAAGTTATCGGTAGTGTGCAGATTTTATGCATTTGCGACAACAACGAGTTTCTAATTTGAGACAACAGAAAGATGAAAAGAATTCGAGAGTATTAGTACATTACTTTCGACCTGTTAACATTAAAAAGAATAAAGAAAAACGTTTCTAAGTGACTCCTGCGTCTCGCAACGGATGTAGAAGATTGTGGATTAAATATCCACAGACTATAATACCAAAAATGGCCTGAGATCTTCGTATTGTGTTACATTCTATGAAATGTACGATTTTCGAGCGCAAGTGTTCCGAAACGTTTTGATCAAGAAAAAAAAAAGAATGCTATTGTAGCCTACAGATTTATTACTAAAAATAAAATGAAAATCAGAAAAGACGAAAGATGAAAAGAATTCGACAGTATTAGTATATTACTTTCAACCCGTTAACATTAAAAAGAAAAACGTTTCTAAGTGACTCCTGTGTCTCGCAACGGATGCAGAAGATTGTGGATTAAATATCCACAGACTACGATACCAAAAATGGCCTGAGATCTTCGTATTGTGTTACATTCTATGAAATGTACGATTTTCGAGCGCAAGTGTTCCGAAACGTTTTGATCAAGAAAAAAAAAGAATGCTATTGTAGCCTACAGATTTATTACTAAAAATAAAATGAAAATCAGAAAAGACGAAAGATGAAAAGAATTCGACAGTATTAGTATATTACTTTCGACCCGTTAACATTAAAAGGAAAAACGTTTCTAAGTGACTCCTGTGTCTCGCAACGGATGCAGAAGATTGTGGATTAAATATCCACAGACTATGACACCAAAAATGGCCTAAGATCTTCGTATTGTGTTATATTTTATGAAATGTACGATTTTCGAGCGCAAGTGTTCAGAAACGTTTTGATCAAGAAAAAAAAACAGAATGCTATTGTAGCCTACAGATTTATTACTAAAAATAAAATGAAAATCAGAAAAGACGAAAGATGAAAAGAATTCGACAGTATTGGTACATTACTTTCGACCTGTTAACATAAAAAAGAAACAAGAAAAACGTTTCTAAGTGACTCCTGCGTCTCGCAACGGATGCAGAAGATTGTGGATTAAATATCCACAGACTACGATACCAAAAATGGCCTAAGATCTTCGTATTGTGTTACATTTTATGAAATGTACGATTTTCGAGCGCAAGTGTTCCGAAACGTTTTGATCAAGAAAAAAAAAAGAATGCTATTGTAGCCTACAGATTTATTACTGAGAATAAAATGAAAATGTTCCGCATCAGTCACAAGGTACTGGGAACAAATCAAAATTAATAAGACGGCCTCGAAAACCGGAATGACCCGTTAATTGGACGAGGGGATTCCCAGAGTCTTTTGAATAGCAAATTGGGGGTTTTTTTTTTATTATAATGATATCGAGAATGGTCGGCAGAGCGTAGGTAAGATTCAATTTGATTCTTCGCCCGGAAGCTTTATCCGGTGTCGGTAAATCCGTGGTACGTGATCAATACGACGCGCGTTGCTTCCGCGTTCGTCCGTTCCGCGTAAAAGGGTTGCCCTCGCGACAAGGGTCCCCCGGTGCACGTTCGACTTACGTGAAACCTTTGAATTCCCTCCTTCGTTTTACCGACGCTGGAAGCGTTCTAAAGACATGCGACGGAACAATCGACATGATGGTACCATTATTTTTTCATATTAGCGCCGTGGAACACCACCATTATCCGAATTAGCACGTTCGCCATCGCGCGAGCGTCTTGCGTCTCCCGGAAGTACTATAATGCCTCGGTAGGCTGACCTGTCCAGTGAATGAACATTTAGGCTGCTGCTTGTCCGTTGCACAGTAGATCCGATCAAACTTTGGTCCAACGGATTGCGATGAAAATTCATTTTCAAGTCTCATAAAAATATATGCAGTCAGTCCCAGAAGTGTTCGTACGATCTTAAAAATCGCATAACTTTGTCGATATTTGACTATACTGCTTGAATTTTTTTGAGAAGTTGGAACGATTGGATCACTACGTAATGTGAAAAAATTTTTTACCAATTGCGATTGGTCGAAAGTGAAAGAAAATTCGCTCGCAATACAAAATATTTAGACCAATGTTCCGACGACATAAATCGCGCAAAATTTGATAAAAATTTTAATCGGACAAGATTATTCTTATAATTGGTCAACGTTAATTTATGCTTTACGCTACCGAGATCATAACGAGAATCAAGTGAGCGATTAAATGTCAATTACACTTCGACATTGGACTATGCAGTTCATTGCAAATATAAAATAAATAAATTATAAATTGTGGCCTCTTTTCACTCGATATTTGCTGGTCCTTTTTCCATTGATCAGACAGAATCATGTTGTTTTCGAAAAATACTGTTTTCTGTACAAACTGACTTTTTTAAAATAATTATACAGCGTAAAGTGCATTAAATTATACCGTTACATATATATAAATGTAGTTATGTAATTCATGGAATTAATGACACTGAAGATTAATGGCGCAATTTGCAAATCAATGTTACTGTTTTTTTTTTAATTAGTGTTGCCGGTACTTCTAATTAGCAATTACGTAAAGTAACAAATTGACCAAGAGTCGTCGGCACTGCATTTAAATGCGATAAATTTACATTCATAGTCATTAGAATGAATGGGATTCATTAATCCTCGTACGCTCCTTAAAAAATAGTTGAATTAATGACTCTAAATTAGTATCTCACACATTTTTTTTCAAACTTTGAATCAACAAATCGTGTTTCATTTTAATCAGATTTTACGTCACGTTGTAAAGAAATGTATCTTGTAGCACAGATAAAGAGAGATCGATCGTTTCACAGTACATAAAAAGGAAACGAATGAATCTTGCCGAGGAACGTATGTTGCAGTATATTGACTGTACAAAGGTAGCATAATCATTTGTCTTTTAATTAAAGGCTAGAATGAAATGGTCGATGAAATATAAACTATTTCAATATTAAAAAGTAAAATTAAATTGTAAGTAAAAATGCTTAGATAAGTTTCAGGGACGATAAGACCCTATAGAATTTTATAAATTTATTAAATTTTTTAATTATTTATTTATAAAAAATTTAGTGAGGATTATTTCATTGGGGTGATATTTAAATTTCATAATCATAAATTAATGTAATGTGAGATGAAATTGCATTATAAATTGTAAGAAAAATTACCGTAGGGATAACAGCATTATATCTTTAGGAGGATCATATTGATAAAGATGTTTGTGACCTCGATGTTGAATTAAGATAAATTTCAAATGCAGGAGTTTGAAAAATTAACTCTGTCCGACTTTTAAAATCTTACACGATTCGAGTTCAGATTCGCTCAAATTACTCTGAAACATCGATTATAAAATAATGTTCGCAAACCATCTTGCAAAGTTTACGCGACCGTAGAAGCGTTCCAAAAATCGATGCAATCGAAACGGATTTGCATTCGGAGGGGAACAATACAGAAAATTCGAAACTTTCAAGAACAGTGTGCGTTTGAACAACCGTTCGTTGCCTTACATTCTGCGGTATGTATCTATATGTACCTCCGCACGTACCGTGGAGCGTAGATTATAAAATTGCGAAATGACGTAATCTCCTAAGACAGGTCTAGACCAGAGCTGTATAGCACCTACACGTGAAAGGTACACAAAATCGGGAAAACTCACCGCGAAAATTCCGTTCGCATAAATCCCATTAGAGCATTCGACGACCTTACGCGACCGAGGATAACCGACGCGAGAATTCGTCTCTCCCCTCGTCATAGTTACCATATTTATTTCACTATCCAAACACCAGCAGGACAGCTCGCTGGAACGCAACCATTCGATGCCGGTTCAAACGCGGAAGAATAATAGGTAGATAAAAGTGCGTCGACCAGTTTTTGCACCCACATTCAGAGCCATCTAACCACCCCTTACGCGTATCACGTTAACGAAGTTTGAAGATAGAGAGAAAAAAAGAAACTAGATAGGCCACCATTGGCTACACCAAACGCAAGAGAAAACGAGCAAAAATCCTATCGACGACACCCAATTGCTCCTGGACGATTATTAAATATCTGATACATTATTCACGGTAAATCGGTCGTACTCGAGAACGGATAGAACACGGACAATGCTCGAACAAGAGAGACGTCAACGCGGCTTTATCCGTGCACTCCGTGGTTACATCTATTTTAGATTTATATTCTAATTCGCGAAATGTCTCAGGTAAATCCACTGTATTACCGACATCTTCCTTTCTCCCTCTCTCTTTCTCAGCGAGACGGCGAGCTTTTGACATGGGGGAATGCGTGCCAATTTCCTAGAGCATTCTTCCGTAGAGAGAGAGAGCGAGAGAGAGAAGAAATTCTAATTAAGAGAATAGCCGGAACACCCACGCGTACGATGAAGAAAACGTCTCGCACGATTATGCGTGTACGTGTTCATAAGGAGGAGCATATCAGGAGAAATCAAGGAGATATACGAGTCACGACTATTTTACACGATGAACCGGCATGCAGGTCGTGTGTTGCGCACGCGAAGAAGAGCGCGCGCACACACGGCCACCGCGAGGCTTTACGCAGGCACACACGTACGGATAGCACACGTACCCGTGAACACACACTCGCACTGGCCCGAGACAATGCGTCAAAGGAGGCAGTAATCATCGGTTTTGATGTAGGATCAGAGGGGTAGAAGTATTCACGGTGACAAGGCGGAAAACAGGCGTCGCGCACGAGAGGCCAGACCCAATTAGAACGGGTGTACGGGAATGGATCCGTCGGCCAGCGAATAAAAGGGGGACCACTTTCCGGGATGAATTCTCGCTGATATTTTTCACAGGCACGGCGGGAAAATAGTCCGGCCGATATCGCGTATCATCGTAGAATTATGCGAAAGGCCGGCCGACAAAGGTTTCTGTTATCAAATCGAAAAGCAACAGATATACAGGGCATAATAACCCGAGCGACGGAGTCAGCCGTGCCACTCGACCGTTCGATTTTTCCGTGCCAACCTCAATATCCCCACTATGAATTTCCGCGACACGATCACTACCCTAATTGTCGGGGAGCCGATGATTCGACGAACGTGCCCGCGGCGCAATTAATTGACCGGTTATTCGCGAAACCGAACGGCACAGAGAGGTGCTCCACGCACACCCACGACATCGTGAACGCACGATAGCAGTAGGCGCGGCTTTTCACCCCGTACCGAGAGAAAACGGTTTCGTGTCACTGATTTCCCACGTACCTACTATATCCAAATGTGTCCTCCTCGTCGATGATCCTCGCGCTGTCCACGTATGAAATCCACGCGACCAATTTAACACATAATCGCGAACTTCTCGCGTTCTCGGCACTTTTCAGCTCGTGCTTGTCGCACGCCAACCGAGTCCGCCATCTTGGGGCAACCGCCAAATCCCCCCAGGCAAGACAATTGCTTCCCATGAAAAGTCACTAGCAACCGTTCGTCCTTTTCTTTCCTTTTTCCCCGTGCTTTCACCCCTTCCGATGCAGCCGAGCACGTTTTACTTTATTCTACTCGTGTCCACCGTGATGCGAAAGATTAATTTCGGGAATTGTCTGTTCTACTATCAACATTTTTCCCTTGTTTTTATCGGTACGTTAACTTCACGTTAACGCGTTTGTACATCACATGTACGTAATCCTAAGTTGAATTACAAAGAAAATCGTTTGTTCATTTTATTACACTTGTGAGCTGTTGGTGAATATAATTTAGTGTGAGTATTAGTAATGTCATTGGTAATGAAACGAAGCGTATTACTTGAATTTGTCTTTGGTAATAAATACAACGATTTCTTGTTTTAAATTCACTAGAGTTCTCGAATTGTGATTACTTTTTTTTTATATTTTTTCATTAGATTCTATGGAAAATATAAATTCCGTTACATATGTTCTATCCCGTAAACGCTATTCCTGATGATAAGTAAGATCGATTTTGTTGGGTTCAAATTATTCAATTGCGAATTTTGCATGTAGTTGATTATATTGATACGTATCACTGAAAAGAGATCGATTTGTATTGCTACGTCCAGTTCTTAATAAAATTTTAAACATGAATTGTAATTACTGTAGTATAATCATTTAGAATCAATTATTTTTAGATGAAAATCTGTTTAGTCATTTTTGTATTGTTAAGGATTGCAATTAAAAACCGATTACCTTAGCATTCAAGGATTTGAAAACTGTGAGTAATTGTTTGCGGTTTAAATTACCGCATGCATGTAGTAGTTAGAACGTATATACTGGAAGGTGCATATTTTCCACTACTTCTACTATACTTCCAATAAAAATTCATTGTCGAGGAACGAATATATAAGCAACTTGTTGAAGTTGAAGTTACAATAGTGAATAATAAGATATATACGTAACTTCCAGTAGAAAAACGTGAAAACGAATCTTGCGGAACTGACACACTAGGGAGTTGCACGGGATATCAATCTGTAAGGGGCATAAACAAATTTACAAAAAGCTAAAACTTACTACTTTATATTTTATTTAAATTATTATACACAACTTAGAAAATAGATATTAAGGCGTGTGAAATATGTTTTAGGCATAATCACTTTACTAATTTGAATGTACAAATCACTTTTAATAATCATAAATAATTCACCTAGATAAGTAACATAGACTTAAAATGTAATAGATCAGTCATTCAATGAGATTTTTTAGCTACGATTGAACTTGCAACATTCTAGTTCTACGTACAACATTATCCACGGTCCACATTGCGATTGTTAGCAAGAATAGGATATTCATATAGTTTATTCGTACTATAGGTATATACTTACTGCTTACGTACGTAAGTGTCCACATCAGTATTAACAATACTTAATAATTCTTGTCATCATGTAATCAAGCAAAACAGCTACATTTACACAAATTTATAGATGTATGTAATAAATCTATGACAAATTCAAGTTTTTGTATTTCATATGTCTGTTCTCTGAAGATAAGGTAGATTTCTCTTTAGATAAAGTCACTACAAATTCATCAAATCTAAATACTAGTTCTGGAGCTATGTTCATTGTATACTAACTTCTATACGCATGTGCACTGGCTGTAGATAAACGCGCACTAGAAATTGATTTTCGAAAATTGACAGAGTTTCAGCTTTGCAGAAATCCGTACTGTTTTCTCTATTTGTACCTGAATTTAAGCATTCAGATGTCATAACAGTCTGCTTTTATCTGTACGCGAATAATATGTAGCATAAAATAATACATTTCCGTAACATGATTTGAATTGTGACTTGATCCAAGGGCGTATAATGATATTCGTAGATACGAATGAGATGATGAGGCTGTTTCATAATTCTACAACAAGAGATATTTTACACGTTCAAAGTTCATAGAGTATAATTATCTACAGTCTTCATGATGTCTCGTTTGACCTGCAATGAAGTCACAGTTTTTGGTCCCAGTCCCAGTAAGCAAACTAGTGCTAGATGGCACTAATTCCGTATACATCTGTTTCGCCAATTTGCCGGCAGATTAGCGACAGAGTCTGCTGCCAACTTGCCGCCTGCGCCTGCTTTGGCTATGCGCGTAATCATTGCACGAACGATCTTATTCATACTATACCTGTCTTGTTTTCCGTTTTTTCTCAAGCCATAACCGGAATACATGTCTGGAATGAATAAGCGTTTTATAACGAATGGTTATGTAAATTAGTTAAAAAAATATAAGTATAAAAGTCAAATACCTATCAGCATGTAGATGACGTTCGGTATAGTTTTTATCGATTTATGTCAAACCAAGAAAAACCTGCGTATCTGGTTAAGGATTATTAATATTCTCAATGAAAAATCTGCACTAGATGAAAACGTTTACCAAAGAATGTCTCTCAAATATTTTTCGCTTGTCTGCTAAGGAGAGTGGACGAAACTCAATACTATTTTCATACGTGCAGATCCAGCAGTGACCGCAAAATATTTTCCGTTGCTAAAAATATAAAATGCTTATGTGAAACTGCGCAGCAACCATTCTTGTAAACCAATCTTGTGAAAGGATAGCCTAGAAAGTCAAGAATCGCCAAGCGTATTATCGCACGTTCCGTATTTACACAAGACGTCTGTACGTAAGACTAATTTTCTGCTAAATTGAGAAACGCTAATTGCAGCCGCTCAGTTCGAAACACCCAGCGTGCGTCATTTAAACATTCCCTACCTCAAGTTGTGCCATTATCATCCGTATTTTAGATACATATTTTTCCGGAACGTAGCGATTTTCTTACTGTTTGAAATAGATTGAAAAAGAAACCGGGTTCTTTTATTGTATTCGTAAAACGTATTCTTGAATCATGAATAATAATATCTGGCTATTTGAGAGTCACTGCTGAACATGTTCTTCCTTCATTCTCGTCATCATCGCACTTTGTTCGACGTCCACTTGTTTCACGGATGGAACTATGTACATTCGCGCGTGCTTCAAATATTGCGCAATTTTTTCTACTGGACCGTGCGGACTTTACAAGGATGGCCTGATCAAATCAGAAAATTATATACAGGGTGTGGCGCAAATTAGTTCACACGATTTTTCAGCCCCTTCGGGCGGTCGGACAGAAAAGTGTTTCGCACCAAAGTTAATCAGTATTCAACCGACAAACAATTGAAATTTTTTAAATTAAACGTTGTGAATGCTCATTTCCTCAACGTTTGGGTGGCAAGATCTGTTAGTTCATTACATGAAATTGTGAGACACGTTATTACAATGAACCGGTACGCTAATAGTAAATTTGGTTTACGTCCATTTGTTTACCTCTAAATGCGAGGCGTTGTTATTACGTACCGTCGAAATATTTCAAATATTCTTGTAATTGATTCATGGCGATATTTTCATTCAAGGTCATCTGACAGTCATCGTGTGGCAGGTCGTTGAATTCGTTTCGACGTCACCTACAATATTATGAAGTTAAAAATACCCAGTTCCATTGAAAGATATGACAGCGACCTTGATTTTTTTGTTGAAAATAGATTTTTAAAAAATTTAAAATATTTCAATTTCTTGTCGGTTAAATACTGATTCATTTTGGTAAGAAACATTTTTCTGTCCGACCATCCGAAGGGGCTGAAATTATTTGAAGGGTATTTGTGTTATTTTTGTTGTTAACAAATTTTTAAACGGGTTTCCACTGTACATCCTTTGACAGTACGAGGAACACTTACAAATGGAGGGTATCAGTGAAGAGTTGTCAGTCAAAAACCATACAAGAAAAAGTTGACCAGACAAGAACTGTTTGCACTTAATCGTGAAGATCATTTAAATATTTCATGACAAACTTTTTGAAAACCTGCCCAATTGAACAGTTTTACATTTTCGTAAAAAAATGACCATAAGATCAGAAAACAGTATTTTTGGAAGATTAATGTATTCATTGAATGAAATTAGTAACGTAGGACAATAAAATAAAATACAAAAGATAAATATGTTAAATGAATTTGGTTTGGATAAAAATAACTTACAATATATAGAATTACTGTATATTTAGTTGCAAATTTTAAAATTACATCTTAAAAAGACGATAAAATAAAATGTTGTATTTTGTAATCGATTTTCCCGTGATTCTACGGTAAAACTTCTGTATTCGTTCAACACAGTTGGCATATAGCTAAGAATCTGAGTAGGGCAAAGGTTACTTCTTAGATATCGGCGTTTCTTATGACATCGGATGATCATGGCGGAAGGGAAGTGGTCGCATAAACAAGGTTTACATTAAAATAACAATTTTATTAGTTGAACTTGTAAAATGTTGTAGATAACTTTACAAATGAATTGCGCAACATTTATTACTATGGTAGCATACAACTTTCACCGCTTTCACAGCAGTATTGAAAAGCTGCAGTGAAATTCGATTTCATGTGAAATTTGATATCAAATTCGATATCAGAAAATCGATACAATTTACCGATTTTTTCCCCGATCGAGTTTTGATATTGTAATTACGGTTTTTAGAATTTTGCAAGCTATCCTGTTATTACATAAATTCAACATTCGCATACATAGCACGAACCTATACTACCTAAAACAAAAAAGGTTGCAGTACACACAATTATTAATATTTCGTTTGAATGGAAACATTAAACATTATTATGCTGTGCATTCTTTAAAAAAACAGAAGCTCGTTCAAAATTGGTAAAATCTGTGACAGATAAATTTCGAAAAATTCTTTAGCGCTAAACAGAAAGATGGCACGTATTTGCTTACGATAGTGTGCGTGAGTATGGCGCTACGCTAATGATGGTCACGTGATCGAAAGGTGCGGCAATCACTGCACAACTTTACAATACTATACCTTATGTTCAATACTTATGCTTATGATATATTAGTTACGGTGTTTTAACGCACCGATTTACATTGTGCATTACTTACTGATCGAAAACTTTCCGTAAGTTTTTTTCACCGAGTGTTAATGCGTATTTATGTAGGTGTCACAGTCTTCTGGAGAATTAAATATATGTATATTGCATTGCTGCCTAAAACAAAAAAAGGTAGCAGTACGCACAATTATTAATATTTCGTTTGAATGGAAACATCAAACATTATTACGCTGTGCATTCTTTAAAAAAAAGAGAAGCTCGTTCAAAATTGGTAAAATCTGTGACAGATAAATTTCGAAAAATTCTTTAGCGCTAAACAGAAAGATGACACGTATTTGCTTGCGATGGTGTGCGTGAGTATGGCGCTACGCTAATGATGGTCACGTGATCGAAAGGTGCAGCAATCACTGCACAACTTTACAATACTATATGTTATGTTCAACACTTATGCTTATGATATATTAGTTACGGTGTTTTAACGCACCGATTTACATTGTGCATTGCTTACCGATCGAAAACTTTCCGTAAGTTTCTTTTTTTTCACCGAGCGTTAGGAGTTCCACGGAGTGTTAATGTGTAGGTATGTAGGTGTCACAGTCTTCTCGAGAACGTCCTCTCGGGTACTCAGTATACAACGAACCTGCGACGTGTTGTGTTCTCCGCCGCCGGTTATTTCGTGTCCACGAAATACGTACTATCTAACCGAGGACAAAAAAGTATTAACTCGCTGTAAGATCCGAGGTGTTCGCGAACAATTCACGAGTCACAATGGTGTCGGACGTGACGAGATTCTACAGCGGCAAAACGATATTTCTCACCGGCGGCACCGGATTCCTCGGACTATGTCTGATCGAGAAATTCCTACGAACGATCCCGGACGTGAAGAATATTTATTTACTATTACGGCCGAAAAAGGGTAAACAAATGAAGGAGAGGTTGGAGGAGGTTAAGAAAAGTTCGGTACGATTCGACAATATTCTAAATGCGATTGTTGCTTTCATCAAATTCTGCTTAATTTAGAACCTGTGATATTCGAACGTAATCTAAGAGTTTACTCGGCACGAATTAGCATTATTCACCGGTTTTCCCGGTAAATATTCCGTTGCAAGATTTCGACAATCTTCGCTGCCGGCGCACGTTCCCGAGCAAATGATTCGTCTTTTCAATTTCAATGCGGATAAATAACAGTTACTTCAAGGTTTCTTTTACTTTCATTTGTATAGCAGTGCTTACAGCGGTTAGTAGGCCTTTGCCACGGAAAGAATGTAACGCCGGTCATTGACACTTCGTCGATGATCAGAAATTCTATGTAGACGTTCGTTCATTTTCCTGCATAACGATGGCAGATTTACGACCGTAACGGTTCAGTTTCGATTTATCTGAAATTCTACGATATATTTCGTTACATCTCCTCGTTTTCATTTTCTTAAAATGCAAATTGACTGAAATGTATTTTTTTTTACGCTACTTCGCAATTTTAGGTATTCAATAGACTGAAGGAAGAGAACAAGGCGGATCTTCTTGATAAATTAATTCCCGTTGCCGGTGATGTGGGGGAAGAAAATTTGGGACTGTCGTTTGCGGATAGGTTGACCTTGGTCGAAGAAGTTCAAATTGTTTTCCACTCTGCTGCAACGCTGGATTTTGAAGCAGACTTGAAGAGCACTACTAATTGCAACTTGTTGGGAACACGCCGAGTTGTTGAACTTTGCCAAGAAATAAGGGACTTGAAGGTGAACAGCTTCATGTTTATTGAATGACTTGCATTGGTTTTCCTGATCTGTTCGATCGGTTTCTGTAATTTTAAATAGCACGACTTGTATAATTAATTAAATCATTTTTCTTTTACTTGTCCCTTAGGCAATGGTGCATGTTTCTAGTGCCTACGTTAACTCATATTTACTGGAAGCAGAGGAAATTATCTATCCTCCTCCATACGATGTTAACGAATTATTAAGATTAGTCAAATCACTGGACGATGCCGCTTTAAAGACAGAAACTGCAAATATACTAAAAGATCATCCAAACCCTTACACGTTCACAAAACATTTAGCTGAACACGAGGTTAAAAACGGATCCATTCCAGCTGCTATCGTACGTCCTTCAATGAGTACGTACATTGTAACAAGAATATTTTTGTATAAATTATTGACTAACATTGAGTTGCACACATTATAAATGTATTATGCATACGCAGTTCTTGCTGCATGGAAAGAACCAGTTCCTGGATGGACAGTATCCAAAAATGGCCCACAAGGATTTCTGATGGGTGCTAGCAAGGGCGTAGTGAGAAGGTTACCAGTTGCAAAAAATTTGGTTTACGATTACATTCCAGTAGATATTGTTGTAAACAATCTTATCGTGGCAGCCTATGCAGTTCACCGAGACGGGTAAAATGAAATTTTACCAACTGTTATAAAGTTTAGTATGTTCCGTACAACATATTAATAATATATTTTGCTATTACAGTGAAAAAGAGTTGAAAGTGTATCATTGTACAAGTAGTACATATAATCCTTTTAGATGGGTTGATATAGAACACAAAGTAAATGTATACTTGCATAAGTACCCACTAGTAAGTGCAGTGTGGTATCCACACCTGAAACTGCTATCATCAATATTTTTATTCAGACTTTCCGCCATCTTTATGCATTTCATACCTGCATATATTTTGGATACAGTTACTAAGTTAGGAGGAGGAAGACCAATGTACGTTAACAACCACAAATGAAATACTTTAAACGTTATTTAATGTCAGCTGAAACTCAGTACATATTGCGTGCAGAATACTTAATCAAATTAACATAAAATTCATTTTCAGACTGGTAAAATTGCACACTAATGTCAATAATTCCTTGGATCGTTTGACAAAATTTATTTTCACCGAATGGAAGTATCACAACCCTGGCCAGCTTGGGTTACATAAGTCCTTATCTGATGAAGATAAACAGTTGTTTAATCTGGATATTAAATCGTTGGTATGGGTGGAATTTTTCGCCGATTTGACACAAGGTGTCAGAACGTATCTGAGCCACGAGTCTCCAAAAACATTGAGTAAAGCACGCTCCAAAGACAAAACGTGAGTATGATTGTAATTAAAAGAGAATAATCTATATATGTATTGGTAATGAACTATACACACAAGCTTCTGAAATTTTCAGATTAATGGTGGCTCACTTGGGTTTACAAGCTGCTCTTTTGGGACTAGTTTGGTGGTCGGTGAAAATGATATTTGCCAGTACTTGGACTAAGACAGGCTTTGTTGTACCATTAGTTTATCTCATGTTTGATATGTTGTAAAGATCATATATGTAACCATTTCTTCACTAATTTATACTTGTAAAGTATCGAAAAGAACTTTCTACTCTTGAGCATATGTCTCGCGTTCAGACCGCTTTTTCGTTCAAATGAACGAAGTTAATTCACTGAGGGCACAATGGCATTTATGTATCCATACATTTTCATCCTCTTCCATTATATTCTCCTGACGGTATTGGGAAATAACATAATTTAAGTATTATGCTTTAATACTTATATTTTGGATATTTTCATATTATTCTTTGTAATAAAGAAATATAATATATTACAAAAACAACGTGTATGCAGCTGAAACTCGAATAAAACGGTGTTGCAATTTGTCGCAATTTGTCCTATCTTCTCTTCGTCAAGGAATACATTGCAAGTACTCGTAAAAGGTACAAACTATATACAAATACGTTTTTGAACCTGCTCGCACAGATAGCTAAATCTGACATGGCAGAATACCAGCAGAGTGATTCGAGATTACCAACCGAGTCAAACAGTTGATATCTAATACCAGAGAGGAAATGTGAGCGCTCACGCCCGGTATAGTGCTGTCCCTTAGTTCAATTTTTAGCCTGGACCAGAACCTGCATCATTAACAGCGGATTGCAAATAATGCCAGAGTGGATGCTAATTCTACGTTAAAAGAGGTTCTTCTATGTAGGCTCTGATCCAGCCTAAAAGATGACACAGGTTCTAATACAGGCTAAGAAGATGATACGGGTTTTGGTCCAGGCTAAAGAATTAATGCAGGTTTTGTTCCAGACTAAAAAGATGCAGGTTATAATACAGGCTAATTGTAAGAAGATGATACAGGTTCCGTTCCAGGCTAAAGAGTTGATGCAGGTTCTGTTCCAGGCTAAAAAGATGATGCAGGTTCTAATACAGGCTAAAAAGATGATGCAGGTTCTGGTCCAGGCTAAAAAGTGGTAAAGTCTCGTGGTAAAGTGATTCGCATGATAGCTTACCGATAGCAGAGAAAATTATTGTTTCTTACCCTTGGAGACTTAGTGAACGTTAGTGGAGGTTCTTTAACAATACGTAGGTAGTAACGTGGTGCTAGCATCAACTTGTGTTGCCGCTTACCATCATATTTGTAGGTTATGTATCATTTCAATTTTCCGGCTAACGTGTATATGCTGAACGTCAACGGTGAAATACAAATTTTTCAAAGCTACAGAAACAAATCAATTTTTTCTGATTTTAAGAAAAGAGTAAAGAGATTTAACGATACGTGTCTCTGTATAAATATATATTTTCCGCATACTAATTGTACGCACCACTGAAAATTGCAAAACCAGGAAGGTGGTTATAGAGAAACTGACGACATTGATATTTTTATAGAGGTGAACTAATCAATAGCGTTTAAAACGTAGTGTGTAAAGTCTACCTTTTCGTTGTGATGAATTTAAGTCGGTGTATTTATATATTGTTCCCTGTCTTCGCTATTATATTAACTATTAGTTGTGAAGATGAAAATTATTTTGAAAATCTGTTGTAAGTACTATTTATAAAGCATACGTTATATTTTTTAATCGTGGGAAATTATGTATTATCGTTATTATTATTAACATTTCATAGGGATTCTGACGATACGGTAGATCCACATTCGTTTTACTATGACAAGCACAGCAAAAAGATGATTGATGAAGTAGGAAACAGTATAAAAAGGTATGTATGGACTGTATGTACCTATTCTAGATTATTTTGTAATTTTTCAATCAATTTTAAATTATTTCATTTAAAATACACGTTTTAAAATGTATTATTTAACTTGCACTGCATAAAGACATATATGCGTCGCATTTCATTTGTTAGTATAACTATTTACATTTTTAGCAAAGATTCAACAATGGGATACAGTGAAATTGAGAAAGAACGTAAATATGAAAAACAAGTAGATAACTATGAGAGCCATGAAGCTATCTTTTATAAGCGTCTTATTAATTTATTATTACTAAATATGAATATAAAGGTACTAGCAAAATTTGTCATCAATTTTAAATACAATATCAAAATAGGTGACTAAATTTATTAGGACTTAACATTTTGATTTGTTGTAATAGGAAGAGGATGATATATTATTAGTAGGAACATTAGAATTTGAAATGTCTCGTGCACAAATGAAAGTTTTACAAAACTTCCAAACACAAAAAGTTTCTTTAAGAGAGGTTGATGAAATATTGAGTACTACAATAAAGAAACCCTACCGCAACATGTTTGATGTCATGGAGTTTTTCAATATGTTATTCCGAACATTTACAATAACACTTAGAACTATAGAAAATCATGTAAGCAAGTATACACTCAACTTGTCTTTCTGTTCACATTTAAATATGTAGATTTGTATAATATTTTACAATGCTTAATACTTCAGACTGATGCAGTAGTACTTGTAGTTGCAATGCTAATGTTTGGGCTAATGTTGAGAATGTTTAAACAAGGACGAGGATTTCCAATGTTCATCGCAATACAAGTCATATTCGTACTAAGTTTCTTTATGACGTGGTGGCATCTTATACAAGTGAGTTTAATTTAGAAGCAAGAAACAAAATTGTAGAAACTTATTACTAAACTTTGATTAAATGTATCAAAAGGAGGCAGAAATCGAAGCTATGGCAGAACAAATGAAATTTTCGAATATACCAATATCATGCCAGCCAGATAAAATGAACATGTGGGACAAATTTGTTTCATTTCTAAGTTGTGAGTAGATTAAAATCGTATAAAATGTAATAGAGAACATTTATAATGAATATTATTTGTGACGTGTTACAGTTAATGACGAGTGCGAAAAATATCATCGAGTAATGATGTCTAATCCAAAATTAAAAGTTACTCCTGCACATGCATTATCACATCTTCTTACTACAGTTATTCTTAATCCAATCGTTCATGTGGGAACTGTTGTTTCCGGTTTTATAAATAATGCAACGGGTAAACATTGTAATTAGAGCTTCAGGGAACTTGAAAAGTTCCAATTCTTTATTCCGATCCACTTTCATTGTATTTTTCAGATGGTCTATCATTTTTGTATGGGTGGATAGTTAGGTTAATGCTCTTCTTTAGTATAGCTATAGTTATAATGCTATTACCGATCTGCCTGTCCGGTGCATCTATTAATCTAGGCGTGGGGCCTTTATTGAGATTCGGGATTGATTACCGCAGAAACCATAGAAAAGGTAATTCAATACAATATGAAAACACACGACAACCTGTGCAAGATATAGACCCTCAGGTAATGTATTGTTCCTTAAGTATAGCTATTGCTGTTTCAAAACTCACGCGACAGCGTTATCTACTTCTCCGTGTGCGCAATTGCTTAGAAGATAAGCTACGATTAATATTTTTCTTAGGTGCTAGGCGCCACGGTAGAAACGCCGGCCATAGGGACCGCACCGGTCGCAGAGCAATTGAAACAAATAGAAACTTCTGAAGCTAAAGACCAAAAAGATAATAGTTTGAATGAAAGCGATACGAGGAAAGAAGATAAAGATTTATCTTGCGGCGACTCTCGAAAGATTATCGAATTTTTGAAAAATGATGTAGAAGAGTCTAAGCAGTGTGACAAAATTAGTGAAAACGTCACTGTCAAGCACGACGGAAGTGGAGATAATTGATATTATTTATTTTACGATATTTTTGTACTAATACTTCTTCATACTGAGTGAATTATGTGTTTCATACACGTCGAAGTTAGTAATTCACATTCGCATCGAAGCAATTGTTTCAAATACAGTGAATACGTATTTGCATCTTTAACGCTTGTTTTGCATTATCATTCAAGCATTGATTGCTTGTTTTACTATGCTTGTTGTATAATTTTAATTGTGTAAATATAATTGTTATTGCATACTGGCATGACTGGTTGCAAAGCGATGAACTAAACAGTATTAAAGTAAATGCATCTGTATTAAGGTAATTACCATTTTTTTAATTTGTAACTATTAATTTAAAAACACAAAATCTTTTTACAAAATTGTACTGCAATTTATTAAACATCCAAACGAGAATTCACACATCTGTGCCTTCCTAATTATCCAAAATAGCCTATTCCAATTTCTTTATCCTGTGCTACGTGAGAGAAAGAGTGTGTGTGCGTGCGTGTGTGTGAAATCTTTATATAAAAATTTGTAGATAAAATTTAACATTGATTAGATTACTAAATGCAGGAGTGTGAGCAAGCATGAAAATTAGACCGCAACTGCAGAAGACAAAATAATCTTATTCGGGCATTTCATGAAAAACTCGAGCCTCTCGAATTTATTCCTTGAAAATTTGTTCACAAAACCTGGAAATTGCAAGACAGCCAGTCACAATAAACAATACAAATTTAGAGAAAGGAATAATACTCGGCTCGTCTATATTTCACGAAATAATTCATACCGGAAGAAACGTCTCACATCAGTTCACTGGAAAATTGATTTACCTTCGAAAAAGGAGATTCCTTTTTTAATCGTGCCGCTTGTGTACGGCTACGTTGCACGCGGCTCGAAATAAAGGTGGACCTATCGACGCAGCATGATGCAACGCTTCGCTACACGTGGCTATTGGCTGGCTAAAAAAAAAGAAAAAACGAGTCGGAGGAGTTGGGCAACCAAAACATTTAAAATGGTTCGATCGGACGGAACAGAGCGGTACGAGAACTTTTTCAAATTGCTCACAGGCCCATAAACGGCAGGCGTGTGTAGAGCGAAAAGAGAAGGATACGTATTTAGGGTAGGGGGTTGGGTTCATAGGACCATAGATGCATTACATGCTCGAGATGATGCCTAAGAGAGGCGGTGTGGCGGTGTACGTAAATACCAACATGTTCAACCCTTAGTTCTGCTTCCGCAAACCACCGTTTCTCCGTCCTGTATTATACTTGCCCCAGAAAGTTTGCACGTTTCGTATAAACGTTCGCCGGCGCAAACGGTAAACACCTCTGCACATTTTTCCGCAGGCTGCAACTCCAATTTTCCAATTTCAGTAGGTGTGCGCAAAATTGTCACGGTGTCCGACACATTCAGACATCATTTCGCCTCCTTTATTCCGAGAGAAAATATTCACGATTTCTTCTCAGATATTCGAGGACACCTTTTTGAAAGGCGTATGCTGCGTTTCCTGCAATTTGTAGGAACACTTGAAAACAATTCGTTGCTCCGTGTGTCCAGGCTGCGGATTTTACGAGTTCGTGACAAAAATTGGCGGATCAGATGCAAAACAGTAGAAACACTTGAAGAAAAGAATTAACTGTGGAATTGAATTTGAAAAATCCCTCGAACGCGGCTATTATAAAAGCCAAAGCTAAATGAGAAAGAATGACTTTTTTATTCGATAAGAATTTGACAAATCATTAACGTTAACTGCGCCGCAATAGAGTTTCTGATTGATGAGTATACTCGTCGATCACAGTTGACTGGTTAAAATGTTTGAAAAACAAAATAGATGTCTATGCGACTCCAATGTCCGAGAATTAATGCAGACAATTTTTATTTTGCTTAAAAATCCACAGGTCTATAACATAATACCTCGGGTGTCAAAAAATCCATTTTGAAAAATTTGTTCATCCATCTTCTGGACACTCGGTCAATTATCATAGGAGGGGTATAACGATACGGATCGATAAGGGGATGGAAAGTTTATAAATGGAAAAAGCAGGGACACAGCTGGAATTTCGCAGATTCCAGTTACCAGCGACTATTCTTTTTTTCCCCCGATTGTTTCAACAGCTATGGACAGCGAAGATCGATCGGAATGTCTGCAAGGAATCTGCGAACTTTTGACGACTTCGTCGGACTTCGCTGCACCGTGGTTAATCCGTTTCCGGCGGCGCATGCACGATCGTGGATGCGCCGGTGAGCATCGAGGAAGCTATCAAAATAACGAACCTATCTCATTTCAAAGTGCCTTACTCGCGGGTGGCTGGGTCGGGAACGAGCCGAGGATCGGGCCTGTGCACGTGCATCCCGGTTCCTTTTCACCTGAACCCCTAACTTCCCTTTCCCTGCATCTGCGCTCCATTGATGTCGGTGGCCCGGCCGTTGGTTACAGCGGTGAGCCACGAAAAACTCGGAAGAAGTTCGTGGAAGCGTAGGGGTGCGTGTCGCGGTCTTCGGGGCGCTCTTCAGCAGCATCCTCTTCAAAAACGTTCCCCTCCGGTGCGCTTGAATACGATCATCGATCCGCCGTCTGCCGAGGCGCCATGACCGTCGCAGAAATAACACACCGGTTCGGTAGATCGATCGATCCCGGCTCGGTATCCGAGTATCGTCGGGGCCTTCCCGATTTGTCTTGAACTTCTTCTTTATTCAGAGATTCGAGACTTTAACGGCCCGGCATCGTGCAGTTTTGTCCAATTCATCATGCAGTTACCCAATTAGCCAAATGACCACTCGACCAAATCGAGTGGAATGTGTGCTGCCCACATTGCGAGCAAAAGACTTATGTATTTGGCACCAAACCCTGCTCGAAGCAGAATTTGGTCCTCATTTGGTATGATTTTGGCATCAGACATGTGAAATTATGTCTTATAAATAAATTGCTACATTAATGTATAGCAAAATGTGTTGGTCTTATTTTAATCATTCAAAAGAAAATAATAATCTTCAAACGTGATAGAACATTTAGATTGTATATTCTACCCCATTCTTTACAACATTCAATTATATATATTGGGAAAGTGTACAAAGTAGCTCGTGTCAATTTGTGTTAAAACATTCTCATAATTTTCTATGGATCCACACTGTTACAAGTATAATTATATTAGAGTTAAATAATTTGAATCTACCCAGTTAGCCAAATGCCCACTCGACCAAATCGAGTGGAATGTGTGCTGCACACATTGCGAGCAAAAGACTTATGTATTTGGTACCAAACCCTGCTCGACGCAGAATTTGGTCCTCATTTGGTATGATTTTGGCACCAAAATTTGTCGCCAAATTCCTACTCAAATGCGGAAACAGATGGATGTCAGAAATAGATTAAGATTAAAATAAATACATTTGTAAATTTAATTCAATTTTCCCTCTCATCGTTTATTTCGATTTTTCCCGATATTTACTTTCATAACGAAGTTACGTCCGTTCTTATTGCGACGGACCTGCCCTCTGTAACAAAGGCCGATCGAAGCCAAAGTTTGGCTCGAATTTGGCATGGCGGACTTTGCACTGGAATACCGACGGTAATGCGGAAACAGACGGATGGCAATTCCGAGTCAAATTTTGGTGGCAGATTCAAAACATTTTGCTTACTCGGTAGCTTCATCAGGGGATCAGGCGACACACTGATACTAATGTGTGTCGGATTGTGCTCCGCTTATACAGGGTGCGGCCGAATAACATGTACAAGCGGACACGAGGTGGTTCCCTATGAAAAAATAAGGACGAACCATGGAATAAAATTTGTCCATTTAAGGCTTAGTTTTCGAGAAAATCGAGTTTGAAAATCCGATATGCTTATATCAACGTATTCCCTGTTCGTGTACATCGTCGTGGGATGAACGAAAACTAACTGCTTAGGCACATAACCTAGAAGAAGAAATCTCAGATCATTGTTTACAAACACGATGCGCGTCATACGTTGCTCGACGAACCGTAACTTACAATTAGCCGTGACAGCATATCGGATTTTCAAACTCGATTTTCTCGAAAACTAAGCCTTAAATGAACAAAGTTTATACTATATTTTCTTCCTATTTTTTCATAAGGAACCACCCCGTGTTCGCTTGTACACGTTATTCGGCCCGTACAGTTATTCACCCTGTATAGTGGGGTTTTGCTCGTTGTTCCGGTTAGATAAGCACCAATCAGAGTAGACTTTTAATTGTTCGGCCGCCCAATTTCGATGAAGCCGGCTGCAATGCTCGCGAAACCTTGGGAAATTTCTTCCTTTAGGACACGAAAGCCTCGACAGACAAAAAGCTGTTCTTCTTTATTCGGCCCTCCGCCGTGCATCGGGTAAAAGTTGGACTCTATCTCGCCCCCCTTTCCTCCCCCCCGCCCCATCCTCGTGTCCCGGACACGGAGAAGATTTTCGGAAAAGTTATCGATAATTCATTTTAAGTGGTACATTACAATTGAAACTCCACCGGGGCAAACTTTCCGCGCGAGGGAGAGACAAAAGTTCCGTGGGCCACCGGAACTCTTCAATAAAGCGAAATACATAATGCATGCCCGGCTAGGACATAATTAAGCGAGCGCCGAACTTTCAACCGATCTCGCTTTGCTACCCCCGTACTCCGGGAGGAGCCGTGTTCCGATCGGTGGAATCTGATTTTTCCGCGTAAACCACCGGCGACCGAGTTTCGCCGACTCGATATTTTCGTCGACGATAACGTATGCCCGTGTCCCCGTGATTATTCATGGGACCAGAGCCCCCCCGGGGAACGCGGGCACGCGCAAACAATCGGCCGGCGACACGCGACGATACTGATACCGGTTCTTGCGCGGCTTTGATCGTCGGCCTGTAAATTTTCGTAGCTCCGTGCCGGCCCTGGATCCACTAACTCACCAGAAGGTCTGGATACACCGGGGAACGGATGATAGGTGTAACGATCGGTCGCCGCCAGTAAACGTTTCGCTGTTCACCAGAATTGCTGAATGTAAACTGTCTATTACCGACGCGCACCACCCGATCCTGCACGTTCCTGTCGAGCGCGCATTTATCAGCGCTATGCGCCACGCCTGGACTGACAGAACAGCCACGACACAGATTTCCATGGAACTTTGCACACTCGTTCGCTCGTCCGGCCGCGAAACCGCAGCCGACGTTGCTTATTGTTGGTCTCGGTTCGATCGAAAAGAAAGAAGAGAAAAACGTTCATGCGTTTTCTTGAGGAACGTGGTATACAGTGTGCCCCGCGAGTTCTGTCCACTTGAATATCTTGGTCATCTGAAATTTTTCAAAGCTGGAGAAACGAATCCATTTTGTCTGATCTTAAGTGTGCTGTATGAGGAGGTAAAGAGATTTAACGATACGCGTCTCTGTATAAATATATATTTTCCGCACACTAATTATACGCGCCACTGAAAATTGCGAAACTAGGAAGGTGGTTATAGAGAAACTGACGTCATCGATATTTTTATAGAGGCGAACTAGTCAACGGTGTTTAAAACGTGGCGTGTAAAGTCTGCCTTTTCGTTGCGATGAATCTAAGTCGGTGTGTTTATATATTGTTCCCTGTCTTCGTTATTATTTTAAACGTTAGTTGTGAAGATGAAAATTATTTATTTATTTATTTGTTGCTTTAAACCAAGTGGTTTATATAGCAAGTACAGTTTTGAAAATCTGTCGCAAGTAGTATCTATAAAGGTAGATCCACATTCTTTTTACTATGACAAGCACAGCTAAAAGATGTATATCTTGGTTATTTCAAGCAATACGAGAAAATGTTGCTTACAGAAGTTATGGGGTTTAAGAAACTACATAACATGGTATAAATGATATTCTTGCAAGTGGGGGCGCAGAGAAGATATAGAGGTCACCTTTGTTTTTTAAAAATGGAACGTCCAATTTTTATGCTCGATTTCGATAGATTGACGTATTCTGAATATAAAAGTACTAGAGTGTATTTGTCCTAAAACTTACCGTTGCTGAGATATTTGACTGTTTACATTCTATTTCTTTTATTATGGAACGTAGTATAACCTTCCAAGGATATGCTCACTACGTCAAATGTAAACATTGGTAGGTTTCGGACGTCTCTCAGAGTCAATCAGTTTCTCAGTCTCTGAACATAAGATAGTCAAAATATGAAATTTTCTTCTCGTCATTTCCGAGTCTTTTTCAGCTGGCAGGATGTTTTGTAGCGAGCACATTGTTGTTTCACGACCTCGCGGGTATTCTAAGTAAAGCGCAGCGCGTTTCACAGATTTTCACGCAAACTTTGCACATTAACTGGAGCTGAAATAATGAGAATGTGACTTTGAATAGGTTCCAGTGTGGACACACACCGACGAGAATATGTACGGGATTATATCAAGATAGCTCCTAGTGGTCTATTAGACTTAGCCATCGACAAGGTCCATACCTGCGATCAAAGCTGCACCGGCATTATATACATACACGTGGGCACTTAGTTGAGTAATCAATTTGTCGTGCAAACTTGAAACGACTAGAACGAAAATAGAAATTTATTCTGTGCGTGTTTACAGGCACTCGGTATTTGCTCTGAATATTCCGACAACGTTCGGTCCAGTTTTCTAAAAAACTAGACGAAAAATTTCCATGCCGCAACTTGAAACAATCTTTCCACTACTGAATTCGCCAGTACTTAATACTTTGACTGCCAAACTAGAAATCTCAAAAATTCCACCAAATCAAAGTAAGTTATTTAATGAAATAAAAATGGGAAAAGATTAAATATATTGATGTTGACTTGTCCTCCAACTTTCTTGCATTTTACAGATACTAAACAAATTTGGTACCATGAGTACATTAACGTAAGAATTCATTTTAAAACCTGGACAAATAATTCCGTCATCCACTTACGGGCAGTCAACGTGTTAATAAATAGCTAGAAATTTAAATGCGATATCTTGTCTAGAAAGTGTTCTGAACCGAAGAAAAATGAGTTAAAATAGCGCAAAGAGCCGCGACCAATGTGTAACAAATTCCGACAAGTTCGATTAATTCTTTCGTCTGCCTTGAAAATGGCGGAAGCGCTTGTCCTGGTCGGAGTTGGAATCAGAACGTTTATGTTGAATAATTTTCGCTGTGAATATGGAGAACGACGGGGCAACTTTCCCGAAAGTATCGAAGATGAAAGGAATATGTATATCAGTTGGCGAAGTTCTGACATGGCGGACCTCGTGCCCGCTCGCCGAAGATATGAACGTATAATCGAGGGGGTAACCTCTATAATTTACCTCCCCGAACGAACGAAACGCCTAAACATCGGGCCGTGGCGGCCATTCTTTCTCGGAGCCGTGCGATGTCTGGCGTAATTAACACGTTTACCCAACGGTGATGCGCGGCCGGATGGTCCACCAGAAAGGAAAGTGTAATTCAATGTCCGACTGGTGGACGAACATGGCCGAGCAAAGGTAACCGCACGATAACGCGGCATTCCAGCATGAGAGGGTAGTAATTAAGACCTCGACTGGTCCCAAGGGTCTCCGTACGGCGCTTCCTTATATCTTATCGCTGTACCACGCTCGACTGGATGTCCATGCTTTACATATATGGGTTTATTCACCTAAGAGAGCAGTTTTGCGTCCCGGGCTCGGCCCTGTATAAAGTTCGATAGGCTCTCCCCTAATTATTGACGCCTAAGCGGGCGCGAGGACCGAAAGACACGTCTCGCAGCAATTAAAAGTCAATTTAGAGGGCTCTCGTTAGGGGAAACCACAGTCCGATAACTAATGGAGCCTGGAAACACCATTCCAGATAACCAGACAATTCGTAACTCCGATGCTCGTAGATAAAACCATCGTAAAAAAATCGAACCTTCTCAACTTCGCTTTTCGGACCAAACTGTTCCTCCAGACTTAAGGGGGCCTTTTTTCTAGAGGAGCTCCTGGAGATCAGAATTATTATTTTTACAAATAAAATATGTTAAAATACAGTTGAAAGTTACCTTAATATGTGTACAATTTTCTACATTGATAAATGTAAAAGTCTTCTCAGGAAAAATTCTTGAAGAATCGCTTTTCTTGAGCCTCCTGACTGTATATAACCCCCGTTCCCGGACGTGAATGCTGTAGCATTCATTTTCATAGTGATGCAAAGTTGACACGAATGCTGCAATGAGCAACCTCAAGTTTTTGTAATTAATATACATTTCAAAGTAATGTCCAACTGTCATTACCAATGACAGTTAACCCTTTGCACTCGAGTGGTGACTCTGAAGCGCCACTAAAAATTGTTGTGGAATTATTTCGAAGAGATTAGGAAAGTATCACAAAATCTTTGTTACATTACACAATTTGCATTTAACCAGTTAATTGTGGAATTTAATTTTAAAAATCCTCCACGGCGCGGAATTAAAATCAAGCAACGACGAATATACACGTCAAAATACGATTATTATAAAAGCCAAAGCCCTTGTAAAGCTAAATGAGAAAGAATTGCTTTTTTATTCGATTAGAATAAATTATTCGATAAGTTAATAGACTATTAAACGTTTACATATTATATGTAGAAATCGGATCAGTTTCGTATGAATAAATGTTCTAAGACGAAGAAAAATTTAGTTTTAGAATGAAAACGCCGAGTGCAAAGGGTTAACTTATCATTATTGTTTTAATAGTCTAATCAGATTTCGGATAGTACAACTAGTTTCGAGAAAAATTGCCTGTCTATTTTTGCAGCTCACTGAAATTTTTACAGTCCGTGAACGTGTTAACACTCTACTTACCTGACAATGGGATTCTAAACGGCTATAGTACAGTAGAACCTCGCTTGTTGCGCGAAACAGGACCGGAAGTGGTCGAGAAAATCAATGTTGTTCAACGACGAAGAGAAATCATTTTGTTTCCGCGTATGTAGCTACGATCGAGGTAGCAATTTGTTTCTTTGTTGTTGATAAAAGGCAACACGAGTCGCGGAGGCGCCTAACGTTTCGATTTCAATCGGAACGTTTCGGTTTCGAATCGCAAGATCGATTCGGTGGCGCCATGCTCGCCGAGTGAAAGCCGGCCGATCGAGATTATACGTTAACAAGAGACGTTTAATTTCGTTGAGGCGGTCGGCGCGGCGCGGACAACGTGATAAATGTCGGCTGCAATGGCCGGCATAGACGCTGGGAATTAGTCGTATCGCGGCGCGGTTATTTCGTTCAATTGCCCGGCAGACGATTAAATATCAGGAAACCGAACCGGTTTATATACGGTTCGTACGCGCCTAACTGAGTAATCCTACCGGTACATAAATACAGGAAACCGAGTCCCGCCGGCAATTATACCGCGTTGCACTTTTTCCCCGTTTTCTTCCTCGCCTATAATATCGGAAAATAGTTTAACATCGCCGAACCGGTTCGGCGCGACCGTGGAACCGAACGACGGTGACGATGATTGTGTTCCCGAAGCAACTCTCCGTTGCAGTCATGCGACTCGCATGTGAAGGTCACGGTAATGTCGCGTCTTTGAGTTGCTGCAATGTTTTATACATATACAGGGTGTCCCGTAACTACAACCGAGCAGGGGGCGATTCTACATGAAAAACTGAGTCGAAAATATAGAATACAATTTTTCGACAGAGGGCTTTGTTTTCGAGAAAAATGGGTTTGAAAAATTGTCTAGTGCGCGTGCACTTTATTCTGAGCCACCTCAACCTTTTTTCGCAAAGGTTTTCGAGGTTTGTATACGTCGAATAAATCGAAGGTTACAATGTTCGCAGGAGTTTAAAAATATTTAGTCCTTTCGTACAAAAATATTATTTTTATTTAAAGATAGAAACCGATCTGGCTCACGCCGATCTGAACTCAAATCATGTAAGATTTTAAAAGTCGAACAGACTTAATTTTTAAACTCCTGCATCAGAATCACTTTTGAGGAGTTCGTTTAATTCATAAATTGCTGTCCACGTTGTTGTAGACATAATTCTGCTCTTCGCATTAAATTCCTTCGAATCTCTTATGATGTGCGATTATTATGTTGCTTTAAGCGTTCAAACGCTACCACAATTTTTTGTTGCACTTGTTCGATGCTCGTTATGTCTTCACGATACACAGTCGACTTCACCTGACTCCATAAATAAAAATCTAACGGTGACAAATCCGGAGATCATGGCGGCCAAGGTACTCTACCACCGCGATCGATCCAGCATTGATAATTTTCACTTAAAAAACGTCTTACTTCTCAATTGTAGAGCGGCCGATGCTCCATCCTGTTGAAAAATTAGAATTTTTCGAATCCCAAGAGGCACGTGTACACATGTGCATGTTTGTAAACATATCTAGAAGTACGAAGTCAATTTCCGAGTCGCAAGTAAGTCGAGTGCACTAGGCAAATTTTCAAGCTGATTTTTCTCGAAAACAAAGCCTCGTATCAAAAAATTGTATTCTATATTTTCGACTCGGTTTTCCATGCAGCCCTGCTCGGTTGTACCGCCAGTTACGGGACACCCTGTATATGTATGTATATCTCGGGTATAACGATGGATGAAATACAGCCTCGATTTTACATCATATAATTAGGTCCCGCGGAAAGTTCTGTCTGTTTTACGGACCACTTATTTCTAACGTAAGTGCCACTCGTTATATGTTATTGCCCGAAGGAACGAACTTCTTACTGCTCTCTAATTACATCCGCGGCTCCGTAATCTCTGCCGTTTTAACTTGGTATGCGATAATCGAGTGGCTAATCGAGCTTTAGGCGCGATAAGGACACTGCGCGCCGCCATCCCCGGCCGAGGAGAACCTCCAATTTTGTCAGGTTTCCGTTTCTGCAAGAACTCGCTGAAATCGGTTCTTTAGCTCCACTCTTTCTTTTTTTATTTATATATTTCTCTGGCAGAGGTGCCAACAGTTTCTGGAAATCTGTGGTTCAACAACAATCTCAATCGGGAACAGTGAATTCGCACCTTGTAGAACTTGCTTTTTTGAAGTCTTTTTAAATATAGCGTGGCCAGTCAAAATCTTATTATCTTATTATTCTTCCCGTTGGTGCATTGTTAACCAGTTAACTGCGGAGTTTATTTTGAAAAATCCTTCGCGGGGCGCGGAATTAAAATCTTACGAGAATAAGTAAAGTAAAGCAAAATGGGAAAGAATTGCATTTTTACTCGATAAGAAATTAACAATTCGTTAACGTCAACCGCACCGCAATAGAGTTTCGGATTGACGCGTACACACGTTGAACACAGTTAACTAATTGTAAGTAAGAAATCAAGAAGTCATTCGTAAACTGTACGAAACAGGAAGCAAAGAAAATTGGTGAAACAGGATACATTAATTTTGAAAAGTCTTTCACTCCTCGCTTTTAATAGAATCCAGCATTTATGATTGCATTGTTTGTTAAGGTGACTGACCAATGAAGCGGTCACGGATAAAGCAAAGCGCCAGTTCAATCGGACATGATTAATAGAACCCGTCGAAATTGGTTCTTAATGACTCGATATAAAAAAAAAGAAAGAAGGCCAACCCTCATTAGGTGTGTTTTAGTTACACTGTTCTCGTTTCGACTTTGGCTAATGAGCTTTTCATCGGATTCGAGTAATCTTCGGGCTGAAAGAAACAGACAGCCACTTAACCTTTTTCTTCTGTAACTCTGAACAAAGCTGTTATGCTAGACGCGAAACGAATTAACAAGTTGCGCGCTTCGTAAAAGTGGCACGATGAATAATCCTCCGAAAATGTTTGTGCTTCTTGTGAAAGCAAAATCTGCTCGATCGTACGAACGGCCTACGAATGATCAACAATACGAATTGTATAGCATGTATCTTTTGCGAATCTTGCCAATTCACATTCGATTTTCTTCGTGTGACATGCAAAACCGCGATCGTCGCACGTGCTGGTCGCGAACGTGTTAAAAGAATTGAGGAATCTCAGCTTATTGTGTTCGACTTAAATTAAACTTTTCGGCTTTACGGGAAAGCTGAAGAGATAGCGGAGAAGCCTGGCTTTCAGCTTCTCAGCTGATTGAAACGCAACGGTAGCGTCACGATCTGCGAACGCAGACAATTATGCCACGGCGGGCTTATCGCGCAATAACTTCCGTCGCAGACGTTCTGGGAATTGCCTCGTTTAAAGACAAAACAACCGGCGAATCGCCGACGCGTTCGCAGCGCGAAAGTCGATTAGAGTGGTCCGACGGCGATGGTTTTTACGAGCATTCTATCACTGTCCGGGGGGACAAAGTAATTTAATGGCGGGTCGTTAGCATGCTAATAAACGGTGGCCCCGCATAATCCGCGCGAAGAATAAGCGGAAAGAATGGGAAGAAATATGACAAGAAGACCGAGTCAATGTTCGACGCCCGCGGCGATCCGGGGCGATTAATTATCGCGGCCAGAACTGTCACGGGCCGATGAGAAATCATTAATTTCTTCTTGAAATTTTCGCGCGAACCGAGCCGAGCCGAGCCGAGCCGAGCCGGACCTGGGCTACGACTCTTCGAAATGGCGGATGCGTGCGCGAGATTCCACGGTGGATATTAGGTTGAGGTAATTACAACCATTAGTTCGCGCATACATCAATTATCGATGACACGATGACACGGAGTCTGCCGCTCGGAGGCATCCCTCGCGATGGGAATGCCTGCGCCGCTCTCTAGGTACACATTATCGGCAGAGAACCGCTTCTCCGCGATCCTCATGCTTCGTGTTTTCTGTGCTAATGATTCCACCGTGCCAGAAAACAGAAAGGCGGCCGAACAGTCTCCTCGTTTCAAGATCATTTAGCATATTCCATGTCCATCGAATGGCACGCATCATGAACACTTTAAGGGGGTCGGCATCCTTTGAAATCCATATACGTATGCAAATCTAGACAAACTGCGGCTTCAATATTGCAACGAGCATTTTAGAAGTGGTCAATTGTGTTTCCCAAAAGTCCAATCTACGTCTGTATGGAGCCCAATTTGCGAATTTCTACCTGATCGTGGAGTAATTTGTCATATTCGGCCAGAAAGATCGAATTCTGAAGCAAGTGTGACGTCTCAAGATGGCTGCCGCTGAGAGATTCTCTTAAGCGGGCCGGTATGGTTTGAAATCCATATACGTATGCAAGGGTCAAAATCTAGACAAACTGCGGCTTCAATATTGCAACGAGCAGTTTAGAAGTGGTCAATTGTGTTTCCTAAAAGTCCAATCTAGGTCTGTATGGAGCCCAATTTGCGAATTTCTACCTGATCGTGGAGTAATTTGTAATATTCGGCCAGAAAGATCGAATTCTGAAGCAAGTGTGACGTCTCAAGATGGCTGCCGCTGAGAGATTCTCTTAATTCCGAGAGATTTAGTGTTCGTATCGAAAAAGAGGCTCCATACAGACGTAGCAAAGACATGTACAAACACGGTGGTATGCATTTTTAATTGATTGCTTACTTATTTAAGACGTACAATGTCTAGAAAAAAAGGCATAGCGTAACATAGCGTGACAGTCAAGGCCAAATGCCTGCCGTCCCCCTTGATAATGAAAACAAAGATATACTGAAATCGGTGCATCGGTTACGACTTCCGAAACACGGGGCGGATCTAAAACGGTGCCGTTACAAAAATACCGTGCATGGACGTCTAGACAAAGAGGCGGAGCAAGTGGATGCGCTTGAAGAGGAACAAGCGTTCCGTCGAGGAGCGGTGACGTCTTGGTTCGAGTCGGAGACAGCCGGGTCCAGGCACCGAGTTTCTCGCGTGACATAGAGAAAGAGAGAGAAAGAGAGAGAGGAGGAGAGTGGAGAGTCGAGCGATTCGAATAAGAATCGGAAGCGCTGGCGTTTGAACGAGCCTGGCTGCGGCCGTGCTCGTAATAAGATTACAAGAGCCGAAGCGAGAGTGGTGTGACTAACGAGGCTATCGTCACTGCAAAACCAGATGCTCCCAAGTGTACGCCGCCGCCCAGGACGAGTCTTTCTGGTGGTCTTGTCTGGCCATGTGTGCCTCGGCTCTGCGCGTCTGTACCCTCTGTCTAGCCCGGCTATTTATGAGACAAAAACCGGCGCAGATCAAAAGTGCTGTGAAGATGAACGGGCCCGATTGCGCAATTTCTTGTTAGCGCCGGGGGAACGCTTTCGGTTTCCGCCAGAGCCACCCCAGCAGGAGGAGACTAATGGGTACAAGCGATTCGCTTCTCGCCGTGGGATCCACCGGCGGAGCCGGCGCTTTCGGTTTCGCCCGCGTTTTCAATTAAGACCGTCAAATTGGACGCGAAAGTGACGACTAAAACAGGCATTACAACGTTTAGGCTAACGTCCGCCCAGCGAATATATCACGACGGATTACCGAGGGCTTGTTCTTCCCCGGGACCCCCACGTATTTCATCGTCATCGGCGATCGATGCGTTTAACACCTAAACTTACCGTGGTCGAGATGACCGGTTTTCTATTTCACAATTAGCGAAATTATAACAACGATTTCGTAGGACATTAGCGAATTGTCTTCTTTAGCTAAGCACATGTTACAACGAAAATCGTACAAAAGTTTAAGTGAGTTCAACCTTCTCCCGCCTATAAGACGTTTCACTTTTACACTTAAAAATGGTATAACTTTGTCAATATTGGATTATACTACTTGAATTTTTTTGAGAAGTTGATCGTTCTGGAACATCTGCAGCTCGTTGCACCGTTCACCGATTTTGATGAAATTCTCAGAACATGTATAATTCATACGGATCTACAGATCGTACTTTCCACATTCTCAATGTGAATCCACATAAAAAATTTGCAAAATACAACTTTTAGTATTTTCTCTGCACTTTCGACTAGTCGCAATTTTTGTAAAAAATTTTTCTCACTTTACGCAGTGGTTCAATTGTTCTAACTTCTCGACAAAATTCAAGTAGTATAATCCAATGTTGACAAAGTTATGCGATTTTTAAGAACATACGGATACTCATTGGACCGGCTGTATATATTTTGTGCTCGGTAGGTTCAGTGTTAGGGTTGCGCCGGAATATCGATGGGTAATTTGACGAACTGTGTTATTCGAGTGATGCACGAGCGGAACTCCTGATACGACCAAATGCATCTACTTTATTCCTGTACACCCAACAACCCGTATTATCGTGAATATTCAGGGTACCGACGTTTTCTAGATTTATTATGCTTCGCGGCGGCTGACAGTTTACTTACGTGCCGCGGATCGCGGTGGATCGCCGCGATATGCAATTGCCCCGATTCCGCGGATTCATATTTCACGGTGCACGTCTTCTGCTTCGAACGGGTGCAACGGACTGTCCGCGGGTGGATTCCTGCTGGATCAGAAAATTCCCGGTACGAGTTACGTCCTTTTGTACGCGATGTATTACTAGAGACCTAACACCCATTTTACTTATTCGAGGATCGAAACATTACTCTCGACCCACTCAAATTATTATTAGAGGTAGAAAGACATTTCAAGAGTATCTATTGACCATAGATCGTGGAAAATAATGAAATAGTGGTCGGCAGGTATTTGACATTGATTGTCACGCTATGTTACGCTGTGCCTTTTTTTCTAGACATTTTACGTCTTAAATAATTAAGTAATCAATTTAAAATGCATACCACCGTGTTTGTACATGTCTTTGCTACGTCTGTATGGAGTCTTTTTCCCGATACGAACACTAAATCTCGCGAAATTAGGAGAATCTCTCAGCGACAGCCATCTTGAGACGTCACACTTGCTTCAGAATTCGAACTTTCTGCCGAATATTACAAATTGCTCCACGATGAGGTAAAAATTCGCAAATTGGGCTCCATACAGACGTAGATTGGACTTTTAGGAAACACCATTGACCATTTCTAAAATGCTCGTTGCAATATTGAAGCGGCAGTTTGTCTAGATTTTGACCCTTGGCGGTCTGAGCGCGCGTGGCCGACAACGTAAACAATGGCGCTGCCGTAGCTTCGGCCACGCGCCTCTCTGACAGGCATCGTGCGACCAAATAATGCAAAATGTTGCTCGAAAACGCAAAAGTAGGACCTGCCAAGTTAAGAGCGAGCTAGATTTATCTTTTATCTAACGCTTTTCATCCTTGAAGAGCCCCATCTTTGCATTATCGAACAATGATTTGCCGCCTCCCGAACCCTTGCAACCTTGTACGATCTAGCATTGTGCGCGGCACACCGTGGCACACGCACACGGCAAGCTGGACCTTAAAAAGTGCAATCTTGACACGTACATTGCAAACACATCTTTACACATCCCTTGCGTATGTACCGCATCACCTTACCCGAAGATTGTAGGGAATCCATCGGACTTCCGTCACGTTCGATTACGAATGAATGCTCATCTGACACCGTTTACGGGCGGTCTGAATAAAAGACCGGGGCCGGCGGACAACGGTTTCGATTCGGCATGAAGTTCATCAAAATCGATGTCCAAACTCGACTCGGTCCCGAGTAGAGCCGCGCCGAGTTTAAAACTTTCGCAACAGGTATCCGGCGTTCGAATTAAACTGAAATGAATACCTCGGCGGCTGTCGTCGGACGTCGCGGATGTTATCGTCGGTCGGGGATACGATCTTCGACGGGGATCTCGCAGATTCGTAATTAATGATAATTCAATAGCGCTCGAATAGATCTCGAGGCTAACAGCGAAAGATTTTAATTAACTCGGACGATTGTAATCATCGTGAAACGAACGAATGAACGAACGAACGGTTCGACGGCTCGTTAGTGTTTCAGGGAATCTCCGAGATCTTGAAGTCGGCATGAACAATTTGCGATAACGTTCGTTTGCCCCGATTGTGTATGTGTTCGATGAGATTTTCCTTCGGACAGGGAGGGGAACGGGGGTTGGTGGAAAAACAAATAGTCTTGATTACCGATTACCCTCGCGACGGCCGGGCCCGTCTCGCCGACTGGCTGCAGATCCTGTCAGGGTCGGTTCCTCTCCTGATTCTTAGCGGCGTGCAATTAGTCGGCCGGCATTAGCATCGAATCCATCTCGGGGGACGTGGAACTCTGCGAGGGAGTGAGCCCAGTAATTTCGGCTCACGCGGGACACGAGTCAGTCACGGTGGCTCGGCTTAGGGAAACACGTCCGAAAGGGGGCGAACGGGGCGTTGCTTACTAATGTTGTTATTGAATTATTTCGAGACTTAGTTTTACGTGCGAGGGATCAAACCGGAGCTTAAGTCCTTGCAGATGGAGTAGGCGTGGCCCTTCCACGATCCTAACTGCTGTCCCTTCGAGCCGTCCACGGATCACGGCGAGGCCCGCGCGCCCCGGACTAGATTAAGACGCGATTAGGCTGCTCTTCGCTTGATGGCTATTCCAGAGCCACTCTCCTATCCCCGTTTCCCGAAAAAACCGAAACTGCCACCCAAGGGTTTCCCTTCGGAGACCGACGGGAAACGAAAGCAATAAATTCTTCGGTGCATCGGCTGACCAGACCTCCAAAAGAAATATCGATCGATCACTTCGTGGTATGTTGCGAAGAATTCTATGACAGTCTTTACGATGTCGGGTTTGATCCAAGCGATTCATATATATTTAAACTTTTTAAGTTATCAGCCACATGGAAATTATTCATCGAAGGTCTAGAAGGAATCGTATGGCGAAGTGTTCATCTTTTAGTCTGTATTATCGTCATACGATTATTATAAAAATTAGTTCGCAATGAAACTATCCTTTCACGCGTTAAGTGTCAAAAATTAATTCCAGAGAATCTTACAAAATTAGTGTAATTTAATTTATGAAACCGAAACTAGAAGTTTAAAATGTATTATAGGGGATGCTGTCTTAACCCTTTTGAATTCGGTTTATCTGGATGTGTCACAATGAAAATTAATTTTTAAAACCTAGTCAAAAATCACTGTCAGTCGTATGCGACTGACGTGGCAGTTAACGTTGGTTCTCTATTTCACAATTATTGAAATTACAAAACTGTTTTCATATTGTAATGAAAATCGTACAAAGTTTAGGTAAATTGAATAAAAATTATTTTTCCTCCTCCCTTTTATAAGACGTTTCACTTTTAACCACGGTCTAATTATGACCAATAATAATAATAATAATTCTGCTTCTCGCGAATGGTAGGTCATGCGAATTCGTTGAACTGTCAAGCCCGTTTTCTTTAATAAAAAAAAATATATACGTAATACTAATATCCCTAAGGATATCCATAAGTAATCCTCCTACAATACTGAAATGTTTACTAATTTATTAAATACAAAGAAATTTAATAATAAAATTAAGTATTTTGAATAATGATACAGCAATTTTTAGTGGTGCCTTACATTCACCATTCGAGTGCTAAAGGTTAAGAAATAAAACATTCACTTCTGTAGAAAATACAAGGAGGCACCTTGAGTCATATTTTGCTTGACGACCCTGACGGCAAACTGTCCTTGAGAATGATGAAATTAAGAAATGAAAACCTGAATTTACTACAAAGTTTGTTTTAGATTTCAAAATAATTGATTACTTATGGGTCCCTCTAATATATAGCTTTTATTTTGCTTCACAAACCCTGGATTTCTATAAGAGGGGGATTGAAAATTTGCAGGAAAGGTGGCAAACTGTCCTCGATAATGATGGAGACTATATAATAAATTAAAAAATAAAGAACAACAGAACTTACTACAAAGTTTGTTTTACATTTCAAAATAATTGATTACTTACGGCCCCCCTAATATATGGATCAGGGATGGACATTTTTCTGATTTGATATTTTTGTCTGAAATGAGAAGTTGGTGGGGGGAGAAGCAGGCGTTTGAGGGGCCCCTGTCGTGCCCATCGTGGGATCACTATACGCATTGAACGCGTCAAAATAATTTAAGAGTTTTGTTGCATCGTCTTCGGACTGTTAAGATCATTCAGAGAAGAAAGAAAATTTACCGTAACCAAATTTAACCTAACGTAACCAATGTTTATAGCGCATCAAACTCCGGCAGTCCGCCGCTGATACACGGCAACAGACATCAAATCGAAGCGCTCGGCACGGGTAATCCGTGCCGTTAATTAAAGGCCGTTGAACCGGTCCGTCAACATAAAACGCATTACGACGACCCTGTTCGCGAAGTAGCCATCGTGCGTCGAGTGCTAGAGCTCGCGCCGTGCGCCAAATATAGCGACCATAAATCAGCAACGGGCGAAAGTGAAACAACCGGGTACAGTTACTTACAGGAACAATCCGCGGGACAACTGTTTACGGGTGGAAACTTGTTCTCGACGATCGAGGCGGAGGGGAAAAACGAATCAATATTCAACGGAGTAGTTGTGTGTCGATAGCTCGACCGGTCGGCGGAATTGATCGAAGTTTGAAGTTTGTTTCCGCGACAAGTTAACATCAAGCCCGGCCCCGTGCTTCACGGTTTTCACGGTTGTTAACGACCGAGTGATAGCCGTCGCATCGCACGCGATACCCGCGGCTATTAAAATGATGGCATTATGTATATTATATCAAGTAATTATGTACGTACATTATCGTCGCTTTTAATACGTTATAAAATTCGGGATGGCCAGCCGCGTGCAAGCGGCCCGGGCTGAAAGGTATAACGGTTGGATCGTGTTTGATAATAACGGAGCGGCGCGGCGATAACGTTTTCGCCGATGCGGAAACTTTTCCGTCCAGTGATGCACTTTCACGATACATAAATCTATAACGACGCCGCCGCTGCGGCAAACTTGCGAACAACAGTTCCTCGTTAACGGCCTTCTTTCTCTGTTGCGATTAATACGCTAAGAATCCTGGTCGTTACATCGAAAACGAATTGAAGAATTTTGCACAGAGATCAGTCAATTTGGCATAATATTCGTGGCTATTATTTCGAAGTATTGCGATTCGAATTTTACGCGTATTTTACAAATACGTCTTTCATCGTGTTTCTCGATTAAAGGTGGAGTATACTGATCTTTAAAAAATTCTCATCGCTCCCCGCTAGCATTTATCCAATTTAGGTGTATTTCATATATTAGGTTGTCCCGGAAACATTCGTTTCGTTTCCAACGAATATGCACGACGCAACTGTGTTACAAATTTTAACTTCCTCGCGTGTTTAGTTTTTGCGTAACACGTCATTTTGTATCAAAATCCGGCATTTTTACAAAAACCAAAATTTTTCGAAAACGTTGCGTGATGGAGCAATTCTACTTTCAGATTTGGTTTTAGAATGAGAAATTGTATAAGAATCACCCAACAGGTATTGCAAAACGATTTTGCTGTTGGACAGTGTAATAGAATGCAAAAAGTATGAGAATGAAAGGAAAAATGCTAAGCTGCCTAGATCGTTGCCCATTCTGTTAAGTTCCGAGGAGTATATCGACGGTCTTGCCAAGTATATCAAGGATACAAATATGTATAACATACTGTAAGAAAATGTACCGTGTTGCTAATGATCTTTGATGTTGAAGCAACGTTAAACAAATAATAATAAAATAATAACTAGAAGCGAAACAGGGTGGATCTCATCGATGTATCTGATCCTACGTGGCTTTGTATGGATCATTCGAGTCACCCAAGGTCTCGCGGCAGTGGGGATAATTTTTCGCAAATACCGTGCTCACTACTGTGCACCTCTTTGACAAATATCGAGAGCTTACCGCGCGTAATAAGCAAGGTTCCCCGGGAAACTAATAAAATTAAGCGAGCATCGTCGTCGCTCGGGGTGATGTAGGTTTTATTCGGGAGCGGCGCACGCCCCTCGCCCTCGCCTCGCCCTGCCTCGCCCTCGCCTCGCCGCGAAAAACGCTCGAGGCGGCGGTCGGTTAATACAGCGGATTCTGTGTAGCCAGACGCAACGTGAATTTTTATTACACCTCGATACGTGTCTCTCTGCTTTGGTAAAGTTTACCCTCTGTTCTCCGAGGGTGTAGGGCCGGGAGGGTGGTCTCCGTCGGCGCAGAGAAAAATCTCTCGCTCGAACGATAATTCGAGGTCGTCGCGTACTTTACGGGGAATCGGCTACGGGGGTTCCGCGGAGTCCTCCGAAGAGGATGAAGTGTCTTCCTCTCCAACCCCCCCCCTCCTCAACCCCCGATACCAGCCGCCCTTGCTCCCTCGGCCCCTCTCCCTCCCGCTCGGTGTTCACTCCCACGCGACTCGCTGAAATGTACGCTCGCCGCGTAAAACTGACGCCATCTGCGTTTAATGCCGCGCTCCCATCCTCGCGACGATAAAGGGGTGTGGGCGGGGGGAGCACAGGGGGTGTTCTGGGTACCGACGGGGCTCCGGCAGGGCCGGGACGGCGCGGGGCGCAAAAGCCAGGACTGATCACCGTAAAAGCACACGGAAACGCGCTTCGCAAATATAGCCGGGGCCGAGCTTTTTCACCGGCGCGTCGAATTGCACGCGACATTTCCTGACTGTTTTGCACGGTGTTCCTGCAACGGCGCTGCATCCCCCTCCCCCCCTCCCCGGCCGGAAACGCTCGAAAAAAGGGCAGCACTGCCGCGCGCCCTGTTATTGGAAACTACGCCCGATGTTTATAGGAGGAAGCCCTGCTCCAAGTGTATCGCCGATGAACACCGTTATTAACTCAAACGATGAGACTGTTCCCTGTTTCGTTTTTGTGTTTTCTCGCAACACCCCCACCCCCCGCAATTTTTCCTCCCTTTTTGACCTTCCTCCGCCCCACCGTGCTATCTCGTCCGTGGAGCTTCCCCACCATTTTTTCTTTTTTCGTACCGTTTCGTGCCAACGGATGATGCGATTTTGACGGCGCGCGCAATGGGTTTTTTCGGGAGCGTGTTCGAAGAACCAGCGATTGAAATTTCGGTGGATTTTTCTCTTGCGAGGATCGATTGTCATGGCCGCTAACCTGCCGTTTCATTGCACATTTCGAGCCCGTACAGAGGGACCGTGCGCGTTACGTACACCTCGAAGCGCAAGTCGTTTTCCGTTGCGCGCTTGATTGCTATCGGTGGCCGCCAACCCGTTTTCGGTTCCGTTCGACGAAGCTTCCGGTGTGGCAACAAATTTTGACGGTCGCTTCTGCAGCCGCCTGATCGAAGATCATTCTGTCCGGAGAATCAACCTTCCGAAACTTGCTTCTATCAACTCAAACCTTGATCAGGATTTCGACCCTTCGGCTGTAAACATTTACAGTGATTTCTCTATACATGTCGCCAGGGCCTGGATGATAAACGTCGCGGAATCATCCCCACCACCTTGCGGTGTACCCCAAAAGGGGCCGCGTAGCTCGAAAGGCATCCGAGGAATGTAAACGTAAACACAGCTCGGGTATGTCTACGATACAAGACGCCGTGTCGTTGACATATATCGAGAATTCACTGTACACGGTGCCCTCAAACCGTGAAGCTGGGTCTGTCATGTCTAATCCTGCTTTTGGTAACAGTTTTCTTGAGAAATCTGAAAAAAGTTCATACATACAAAAGTTCATATCGTCGAAC